>PVNU02002689.1:0-84605 GCA_003013855.2 Liriodendron chinense | reverse complement strand
CATCTCCCTTATGGTCGAGCATGCTTTGGCTACAGACATGATCATAACTTAATTCTACTGCATGCGCAAGGTGAGTTCATTATTAACATACATTCAAAATAACTAGCTAGCTATTTCAACAAGTTCATCAAAACAACTAGTTAACATGCATTTAAGTTCGGCTACTACTGAGCCGATTTCATTATTAACATGCATTCATAGGGTTCATCAAAACCAAACTTGAAAACTACTAACTAATTTGTTTAAGTTCAGCTAATACCAAGCCGAAATCAACAATCGAACTCAAAACAACTATCTAGCTATGTTCAAGTTCGGCTAAAACTAAGTCATCATTCTACTCGACAAACAACTATGTTCGATTTGTTCAAGTTCGGCTAAACCGAGTCGAATTCAACAAGTTCATCATTCAGCAATATTGTGGCCCATCCATAAACTACCATTCACATTTATATATGTATTTAAATATATGTACAAACAATATCGGGGCCCCTCCACAAAATTGCAAGACATAAGTGTCCATATAGTCTTCTAACCAATAAATCCTCCAGAGTACATATATATAATTATAATTTGTCTCCTATTGTCTCAAGAATTTTACTTACTAATCACTTATTCCTAATTATCTTTATCTAGAGGTGCTAATTGTCTCTATCCCATTCGATAACATACCATGTACGATTCTCAATCAACTCACATGCGAGTCAAAATTTCGGCAGTATCTCCCCAGGTTCTTCAAATAATGTATAATTCTCTACTGGTTTATTGCCACATGTAATTCATTATTCATAGATGAGGGCATTAAATCAGTAGAGAACCATATACCCAAAGAATATAGGGAGAAAGTCAAAATTTCAACTGCATGTAAATTATATCAGAACTTCTACATGGTATGGTACCGAACTGTCCAAAATGGGACAATTTAGAAATTCATAAAGAACAAATAGTATACTTGTTCAAAATGAATTTCTAAACAGGGATGTTAAACACACAACTAAACCACTAAGTGGCCTAACTTATAATTAGTCACGTCAAAATTCACAAGTAAACTAAATATGAGACTAAGCATAAAACTATGTATTATGAGATAACATTAATATTAAGCATTAATATTTAACATTAACTAATTAGTAAAGGCATTCTTAAAGGTTAGTAATATCCAAACTAGCATTTATGAGATAACATTAATATTAAGCATTAATATCTAGCACTAATTATGGTTTAGGGATTAGGTTAGGTTTTAGGGTTAGGATTTTTGGATTTAGTGTTAGGTTAAGGGTTTAGGATAAGGGTTTTAGGGTTTAAGGTTAGGTTTAGGGTTTAGAGTTTAGGATTTAGGTTTAGGTTTAGGGTTTAAGCTTAAGTTTTAGGGTTAGGATTTTAGGGTTTAGTGTTAGGTTTAGGGTTTAGGTTTTGGGCTAGGGTTTAGGGTTAGGGTTTTAGGGTTTAGGGTTTAGGATTAAGGTTTAGGTTTAGGGTTTAGGTTTAGAGATTAGTTTTAAGTTTTAGGGTTAGGGTTTTAGGGTTTAGTGTTAGGTTAAGGGTTTAGGGTTTAGGGTTTAGGTTTAGGTTTAGGTTTCGTGTTAGGGTTTAGTTTTAAGTGGGCTACATCATGGGGAAGAGTTGAGATGGAAAATCCCACCATTAAAATCCTCCAAATTGTATGTGGGGCCCACCATCATGTTTATAATTTATATGTCGTCCAATCAATGGGCCCCACTAGAAAATAGATGTAGGGTGTGGATCTACATTACATACATCAAGGTGGGGCCCACTGGATGAACGGATGGATGGTGTGGATGTACAACACATACATCATTGTAAGCCCCACTCGAATAATAGATGAATGGCAGCATGGATCTCAAACACATACATCAAGGTGGGCCCCACTGGAAAATAGATGTGTAGTGTGGATCTACATCACATATATCAAGGTGGGGCCCACTGGATGAACAGATGGATGGTGTGGATGTACAAAACATAGAGAGAGAGAGATGGAAACAGAGAAAGGGAGAGTCGAGAGGAGGAGAGAGAGAGAGAGAGAGAGAGAGAGAGAGAGAGAGAGTGGCCGTGTGGCACACCAGAGAGAGAGATTGAGAGAGAGAGAGAGAGAACCTGCTGAGGGAGGAGTTGACGTAGTCAGAGGGAGAGAGAGTGGAAGAAAAGAGGAAAATTGAGAATTTTATTTCGATTAGGGCTTTTCAAATTCGATGGTCCCAAACAATTGAAAATTTAGGCGTTGAATTCGACTTTTCTCGACAACTGATTTTTTCCTCATGATAAATTCGACTGTTCTGGACTTAAAAATTTGACTATCATTAACAATCAAATTTTGAGAACCTGAATTCGACTGTTTAAGACAGTCGAATTTTTTCGCGTAGTAAATTCGAGAGTTATGGACCGTCGAATAAAACAGTCAAATTTAGTAGTCGAATTTACCGTTTTTTCACATAGTGCATTGAACACCCACCATTAAAAGCTTCGTAACATCCACCTTAATGTTGATTGATCATCCACCCTCCTGATAAGGTTACATAGACATGGATGAAAGGAATAAACAAATATTAGCATGATCCAAAACTTTTGTGGCCCACAGAAGGTTTTGTTTCCTATGGTGTGGTCTACCTAAAATTTGTATATGCTTTAGTTTTGGAACCATGGCCTAAAATAAACTATAAAAACATATGAATGGTCTGGAAATACAATGCATACATCCAGTTGGGACCCTACGGCCATGGTCACCCACATCATTGGTTTTGGGGTTGCAGCCAAGTTGCTCTTGGTAAAAAGGGCGGAGGCTAAAGGCATTTTAGCTATTACACGATTTACTGTTCAATTTCCTCATATCTTTTTTATTTTTTACAAATCCCATCCTTTGTCAGAAATCACAGTACTAATGTGTTCAAAATGCCTCTCATGCCAACCATTAGATAAATCCTAAGCAATCATTAGTTTTGTCCACTCATCTCTCAATCACCAAGTTTGGCCCCGATGAAGTAATTTAACATAGAAACATAGAAAAACTCCACCATAAGAGAATTTTCAAAGAAAAAATTCCTTCCTCTCATTGATTTTATTCCATAGAATCCACATGCTAAGTCCACTTTTCTCTCAGCCTGGCTGACCTCGTTTTGTGAAATGAGACACGTGGCTGGCATCACATAATATGCTATATGAGATGCGTTTCACTGCCGAATTCGCTTGGGATCTTCAGTGGGCCTGGCAAATACTCTTAGGCTTTTGAGTTCTGGTTTGTACCTAAGCTTAGTGAGTATGGGCTTGGACATTGGGCTTAAAATCAGGCCTTAATTTTATTAGAATTTGGTTTGCATCTAGCCTCAGTTTGGCTTGGATTTGTTAGACTTTAGGTTTTGAGGGGTCGGATAGGCTCAGGTTCAAGGGCATGGGAATCATACCGATTGTGAGTCGGGCATTGAGTTGGCCGAACTGCTATCTAGGGGGGGTCCATATTGATCAGACCCTGATTCATTCTTCTGGGCATCAAGATAATGGTTTCTGCCTGACAGACACTGTGGATCATTCCTAGGTGCCAGCTAGCAACATTCCCCAACATGGTCGCCACCGGATCAATACTTCGGTCATTGGATATGTTTGTTGGCATATCTAGCTAGTTGTGGATAAAGTAGATATAATTTCTAGCGTGGATCACGTGTAGGAGGTTTTGGCAACTTTTTGTAGAATTATTGCTGGTATCAAGAGGCTTCAGTCACGTGTCGTCTCAGTTCTGAGGCATCTTGTCGTGGTGAATAACATGAGTGGCCATCTGCTTGCCATTTCCTCGCGGACAGCTAGCTCAGACACGATCTTACATACTCATACCACACGTACATATATTGAATGCTTATGGACTATGTTATGCGTGTGACATCTACTCCATCCAACAGATGCCATCCTAAATTCTTGTCCATGGAGAAAAACCTCATTCAGATCCACAACTCGGGTGGAGCACACCACAGGAAACAATGAATGAGATTCCAACCATAAGTTTACCTATGGGGCTATCATGCTTTGTATTTTCATCTAACTTGTTCATTACGTGTGAATAAAAAAATGAAGGGAAGATACAAAAATCAGCAAAGTTGAAATTGCCACCCTCATAGGTAGCAGTTTGGCCAACTTGATGCCTGAGAAATTGTGTACATCGAGTTGGCCGAACTGCTACCTAGAAATTGCCAACAACAAAAATTGTTGTTATGCATGGACCCATTCATCCATCTCTCCCTCCATGAACTTGCCAAGGATAAGATTTTTCTCTATGAATGGACCCATTCGTCCATCTCTCCCTCCCTATAAATAGAGAAGATTCATCATACATCCATCATCCAACCATCTACTTTCCCTAAAGAGTAAGAAGTCCTTTGATCATCCCTTAATCCCATGGCCCATAAGAAGACTTCAATCTCTATGGTGATTGTGGTCATGGCACTGTTTGTGCTAGGAAGCAACCATGCACATGTGAGCAGTTTCACAGCGTGTTCACGGGCTGAGTGCAGCGGCAATTCGGAGCAGCTAAACCAGTGCAGGTGTTTAAACATCAACCTCCATGGAGGCTACATCTTCATCTACACCGGACAGATTGCTGCGACGTACAACCAGGCCAGTTGCACTGGGGTTACACACACCCGGTTTGGATCTAACGCCAGGGACTGCACCCCGTTTGGATGAGAGAGTATCTTCATATAGTGCTGATGGATGCTTAGACCACCCTCGATAGAACTTTTATGTTATTTAGTGCAATGGCCATGGCACATTAGCGCCGTTCTTAAATAAAAATACGCAGCCTGCTCATGGTAGATGATCTTGTTACAATCCATTGTATCATGCGCATGGGTGAGTTCTAAACGAAGTACGTGTTCACGGCCCAAGTGTAAGGCTGCGGTGTAATAATAATTTAGTAGAGACCGAAATCGTTCATCAGGAATTATAGCAATTCAATTCTGAATAGTAATGACTAGGGCTATCTAAAATTCAGATTTGTATAATGTTCCAGAAACATAAACAGTAAATTCAAATAGAAAATTCAGAAAAACTAATCACTAGGGATTGAGGATCCACTTGTAATCATTCGCAATGCTAATCTACTTATTCAAGCCGATAACTTAATTAACATTGGAGTCCTATCCCAATCCAATCGGAAGATAGATTTAGTTAAACCATAGATCATTAGCCAACAAAAATTTGAACTTCTATGGCTTGATTTTAAATGAAGCATAGAGTACTTAACTTATAGGATTACAAAGCATTCACCATAATCATGATGCATCTGAGAATTCCATGTACAAATCAAAACTCTTAATAAACCCAATAAATAAAAAAACATCTTATGTAAACTCATTCTTAAAAGATGGAACATTAAACTAAAACTATCAATCTTATTCAAACCAAAACTAAGAATATGTCATCATTAAAACGCAAAGTACTTGAACTAAATTGATTAAAGCATTGTAAACAACAATAAACTTCCCCTCTTAGCCCTTGCTAAACGGTTTAGCCAACAATAGAGCTGGTTGAACTAAAATTACTCAAACAGAAGAAAAACATGAACTAAAAGAAGAAGAACTTGAAGTAGAATCATCCCCTTTGAGTTTCTCCACCTCCACTACGTCCTAAGGTACTTTTTGAAGTAAGGAGAGAAACCTTTTTATAGAAAAAGTCTGCCACCGCCTCAAGTTTGCGTAACAATTTACACACTTATGTCGGTTGTTGGCCTGCCGACAGGGGGCGTCGATCGACTGTCAGGTCAGTTAATCTGGACAGTAACCAATTTTTTAACTTCGTGTACATTGTTAGCCTGTCGACGGGGAGCATCAATCGACCATTGGTCGACCGACGGGATCCATTGGCCTGTCGTCCGGAGGCATCTTTTGTCTAGCAAGGTCAAGCCCACAAATCAGAAATTCGGCTGTCCAGTAGCCTTCATCGGTTGGTCGATGGTGGGCATTGGTCAGTCGATGGTGGGCGTCGGTCGACCATAGGTCGATCGACATACCTAATTTTTTTTGTTTCTTAGAATTTCTTTTGGAATATTTTTTCTTCATTTTTCCTTTCTCTTTAGCCCATCTTTAGTTGATCTTTCAGGCTCTTAAAAAGGTCCCTTTTAGCATCAAATTCATGAAATGTCTCTCCTTTCCCCGTGTTAGGGTCTAAAAAGTTTATATCGGTAAACTGTGTTAAGGCCAGCAATTTAGGATCTTGAACACTCAATACGAGATTAGAGAGAACCGCATGTACAAGCGATAGGCATGCCCTCATCCATCAAACATATATACATGCAAACCATCTATCATGCATTCCATGCAAACATATAAGCCATGAGCCACACTCGCATGTAATATATACTAGGCAGGCATATGCAACATACATTTACCGCTTTGCCATGCATTAAAACTACAACCCATGCATTAAAACATACATACCATGCCTGTGAACACATCATTTTTTTTTTTGGGGTTAGTTCACACACCCCATTGTTAGTACACCCACCTACCCCTATTAGTCACATCACAATGTTAGCCGCCCCCACTATGGGAATTGATACCATGACCTCACTGTTGAAACTAGGCTATCTTCACTCAGCCTGCCACTTGAGGTATGGACCTGGGTGTTCCTATGAACACATCATGCATTACATGTACAACATGAATGAACACATGCTCGTATAACCCATTTATGCATGCATGTACAACATGTACAAACCATGGATCATGCCTACGACTCATGCATGAAACACGTGCCATACATGCAAACCATCTATCATACATACATGCCACAAGCAACATTGCACATGCACATGCAACGCATGCACGACCTGCACACTGCAAACATGTCTTGAGCACATTGCAAACATATCTTGTGCACACGTAAAATCAAATCCAAGCCGACCATCTGTTTTGAAAGCCCATTTTAACCCTTGGGACCCAATATGAAGCATAACTAAATCTCAGGTGGGACACACCACAAGAAGTTCAACGCCCACCATTATAACTCCCAACAGGAGCAGTTCTCGGTTAAACCTCTCCGGTGGCCCGCCACAATGTTGTTTTCAAAAGATCTACAATGTTGTTTTCAAAGATCTGGACCGACTAGAACGTTCTAAGGTCCCACATGTGTGGGATACTCAAATGATTGCTCGACCCAATATCTATGTAGCCACATAATCATACAATGGCAAAATAATGGTAACACTGTTTCATGTGGTATGGCCCACTCGGACCTCGTATTTTCCCCAAACTTGGGATCACCTCCTATAATAACACTCCCAAGCTTTTTCACGTAGTGTGCATTCAATTTCAATGTGACAGTATGACCCTATATATTTAGGTTCCGTTTGGATTGTAAGTTACTTACGATAAGCTATTAATCCGATAAGTAATTTAACTTAGTTTATACTTAATCAACGGATAAGCATGTTTGGCAAACAAACATACTTATCATCCAAAAAGTAGAAAAGCATGTTTGGTTTCCAACATCATAAGTAATCATCCCTTAAGTCTATTTGGTCCTCCTCACATCCACTGTCCATCATGTGAGGCCAACCTTTGATGTAGATCGTTCATTATGTGGCCCTACTAATGTGGGCCATCCATCATGTGAGGCCCACCTTAGATGTGGGCCATTTAGCATTAGGGTTCAATCTTTAATGTGCACTATTCATTTGGTAGGGCCCACCTTTGATGTTGGCCATCCATCATGTGTGGCCTACCATCAATTTTATTGTCCATCATGTGGGGCCCATCTTCAATATACATGGCCCATCATGTGGTACCCACCTTTGATGTGGAGCATCCATCATTTGGGACCACCTCCCATGTGGGCCTCCATCATGCGGGGCCCACATTGGATATGGGTCATTCTCATTAGCCTGACTTTTGATGTGGACCGTCCATCATGTGGGGCCCACCTTGATGTGGATCTTCCATCATGTGAAGCCCACCATTAATAATTGCCCATCATGTGTAGTCCACCTTTGATGTGTACTGTCCATCATGTGGGCCCCACCTTCAATGTGGAGCCAACCTTTGATGTGGGCCATCCATAATGTAGGGCCCACCTTGGATGTGGGCAATTCATCATTATGGCCTAACCTTTAATATGTACCATTCATCATGTAGGGCCCACCTTTGATGTTGGTCATCTATTAAGTTGGGCCAACCGTCAATGTTATTTTTCATCATGTGGGGCCACCTTCAATATCCAATGCCCATCATGTGCACCCACCGTGCACACCAACAGTGTCTATTCATGTGGGGCCTGACTTGATGGTAAATAACATGCTTATCCTTTGTCTCTCTTTGGCCTCTCCTGTTGCTCTCAGCAACTTTTGAAAAAGTAAAAATGCTAAAAATAATAACGGAAGTAATTATATAATTTTAAGTAAAAAAGTTACTTATTACTGATCATAAACCAAACATACTTATCTGAAATAAGTTACTTATCTACTGCTGTGAGTAGAAAAAGTAACTCATTTGGTAGCATCCAAACGGGCCCTTAGTGTTCTTTCATCTTATGCTAGGGAAAGTAACATTTTATGCACACAGACATAAGAGTCTGTTTTGTCATGTCCCCAGCATGACTAACGGCTCTGCACAAAGCAGCCAACAGTAGCATAGTTAAAGCGTCATGTATCCATTCATAGACTGACATCTCATGTAGAGTGTACACCAAGGCATGTGATTGATAATACAACATCAGCTCAGAAAAACATCTCACAACACAAGCAGGCATATAGCATAATCATATGCACGAACTACAGGGCATCTGTTTGAATATCTTGTCCTCCATTGTGCATTGCTTCATGGTCCATGGATATGTATGGCTCCAGTGCCAATGGTTAGTTTGCAGAACAAAGGATGTCACTAGGCATTACATTATGAAGATTATGTGTATATACCTAAATGGAAGCCATGCCTAATGTTGATGGACAATATTGAAATTTGATCTTCCGCACCTTTGATTGGCCATCCCTCTCAGGAATCCCTTTGATCAAACAATCATAACCATGCTATTGATGTCTTCAAAAGTGAATAGTCTATATTGATCGTGCTAGAAAAGGTATAATCATTAATATGGATTATCAATAATATGTGGGGGAGTGTCCATCCCTTTCAAAAATCAGTTTGATTAGATGATCCTAACCATCCAGCCAGTAATTAGAATAATAAATGGTTCATATTGATCACGAAAAAGATCCAACCATCGATCTAGTCCATCAGTCATGTGGAGCCCACCTTTGATTCAGAAAATGGATGTCACGCATCTATCATACTAGAAATGGTCCAATAATTGATTTGGACCATCTATCATGAGGGGGCCACCATTGATTATTGGATTATATAACCATCCTAGGAATCCGGAGCCTCTGTTATATATCCGAGCAGAGGAATCCTGTTTTCCTCCTCTTATTGGTTCAGCTCGGACTGACTGTGTCAGAGAGCTGGACCAATGAGAGAGGCGCAAGCAGAAAACCGGATTCCCATCCTAGTAGTGGCTGGGGCATGATCATTAATGCTGACCATCCATATCATCTGGTACGTACCCTGCTCCTTCTCACAAATATTCTTGAGCAGCTCCCTCCTTTCCTAATACCAAAACAAGTTTCGGATTCTACAGAATTACATTTCCAGTGCTCAAATATGGCTGACAAAACCTCTTTCTCGAGTAATCTGTTTACCAAAAGCAAGTAGTTATCTCTAAGTTTAAAATCGCCAAAACAACCCCTTCATAACCTTCGAAAATTCCCTACTGGGAAATTCATGTTTAACTGTTTAATTTTAAGCAAAATTTAGATGCACAGTTAATTAAGTTAAACATACACTAATAGAAAAGAAAATACTGAATGTCATCGTTTTTATGCATCTATTTTTCTATTGGTATTTTTACTCACTATTTATCATTGAGAATACAAGGTGAGAAAATTACACTCTGGTTACTATGTAAATATAGAAATGGCATTTCATTGATCCACTTATACCTCTCTTGTAATTTAAGTAAACCATAGAAACCTCTTTGTTTGGGTACCTAAAATGCTGTTCTAGGATTCATGCCATCATATAGGTTTCTTTGTTTTTTTTTTTTTTTTTTTTTTTTTTTTTGGAAGGTGAGATCAAAGCACCTGTACCTTTGTGATGAAAAAGATGAAAAGTACAATATTTCCGGAGGGTCCCCAAAAAAGATACAGGCTGCATCTATCACATGAATCCACGGAACAGCATCAAATTTTTTTTTGCAAAGAGATAAAAAAGGAAAATCAGGGCCACCATTGGGACTAACACCATCCTCAAAATAGGCATCCAAACCCCAAAAGAGAGATCCCTGCAGCTGGACTACCTGGACAGAAAAAAATCGACCACACACACCAGCCTATGACTTCAGCAAAAGAGCCCACCACCATTATCTACCATCATCAGCAACCCAATCATCCCACTGCCTCCACAGACATCAACATCAGGCCATCATCAATAGACCCAATCATCCAACATCATTGGACTTTATTCCATACTGTACAGACATTGTTGTAGCATTACAGAACCGTTGGCAATAAACAGAGCAATCTGCCTCATGCTATTCAGAGCCCAAAGCTGAGAATAGAAGAGGAAAGGCCAAGATTCTCAAAGCCATCTGCACAGAGATATACAGAGCCCACAGCAGACTAACTCAAAACTACTCTCAGCATGGCACCAGCAGCTCTCCAGACACTTGAAATAAAGCTTTGCAGGCCCTGAGAAAGCAGCGCAGCTACCAGACCCACACCCGACATCACCGGCAACAACAGGTCACCACTCGCAGATCATAAGACAGCCCACAACAGCCACCCAAAAAACCACCTGAAAAGAACACAGCCTCCAGCAGACAGCAATGAACTCCACCCGCCATGCATCCAGCACCTCCCAAACAACAAATCAGACATACATACACCAACAGCATCGCCTGCCCACATAACATATAGTTTCATACACGTTATTCATACCTTGTTGTTTCCCTTGTTAAAATTATGACGACATTCAAAGTTCCTTCTAATTCACAAGTATTTGTGGTTTCCAGGCAATTACATTAAAACAAACTCTGGAGAAGCTTATTACTAGTTATATTTATGTAATTTGTATGGGAGCTACTAGTTACACCTACTGCAATTTGAAAGGCGTGAAGGAAGGGCCGGGCAATTGTATCTAGGAACTTCTTTAATACTTTACTAGAGTATAACGCCTGATAGGATACATTGGTACATCAGACGTTGGATTTGGGTTCTTTTCAATGACCAGAACCATCTAATGAGTCTATCGGTGGGTGTAGTGTCTAAAATAAATCTTAGATTGAAGTATTTAAACCCCTTTTGATTATTTAAGATTACAGTGACAATTCCAATTCGAAGGAAAGGATTCAAATGATTGAAGAGAACTTTCTTTTCTTTTCAAAATACCCCACCTAAAATGAGACACTTGATATAAGCAATTTGCATTACTGAAAGATGACATCTTATCCCAAGGCTAAAGTCTCGATGTATCCTGTAGGTGTAGGCTACATTCAATTAAGTCCTGTGGGCTACTTGCATTAACATTTCAAATTGACAAGAATGCCCTAATGGACCAGGTAAAATGTATATCATTGATGAAGCTGAGAGTGGTAAAATCCTAGTCATTGGTTACTATGCAGACATACACCTCCAAACTATCTGAATAGCCTCAACTTTGATTAATTTATAAAATTGCCCCTCATTACTCATGTCATGTAAAATAGAGATAAACAAGAATTGCCAGGGGCAACAAAGCATATACAATATAGTCATTCAAAACACATTTAAACATGTAAAATGAAAAGACATGACAAGGGTTTTCAGGCAATGGAACGGGTCCTGTTTTTCTGTTGTTTTTACAAACAGTAGCAGAGCCTCTCTCTCAGAGGTTGCTAGAGTCTCTTCATCTAGTCAGAGACCATCATCATCATCATTTAAGCCTTATCCAAGTTTTCATCTAGGCAGAGATATCCCTAGCAGCTGGTTAAGATGTGCCCTAATCGATCCACCCCATTCACGTCAAGAAGGCCATGGAAAACCTCGCCATTCAGGTAGAGAGGAATTATCTGGCCCTGATACATCGGGCGCGGCTTCGCTGGATCCCCGGATCCACCGAGGTGGGTGGATCCCTTACCGTGCCGACTACTGTGTGATATGTGTGTATTACATCCACGCCGTCCATTCATTTTGAAAACTCATTTTAGAGCATGATTAAAAAATGAAGTAGATCCAAATCTCAGGTGGACCATAATACAGTAAACAATGGTACTCAACCATTAAAAGCTTCTTGTGGGTCACAAAAGTTTTGGGTCAAGCTGATATTTGTTTGGTATCTTCATCCAGGTCTTTGTGACCTTTTCAACAGGTTGGATGGAAAATAAACATTCCAGTGGCCCCCATGAAGTTTTTAATGGTGGGGATTCAATCACTACTATTTCATGTGGTATGCTCCACCTAAGATTTGGATCTGCTTCATTTTTGGAATAATGTTCTAAAATGAGCTTTCAAAATGCATGGAAAGGTACGTGCATCACAGTGGCCCCACAGTTGGGGATCCACCGACCTCAGTGGATCCGGGGATCCACCCAAACCGCGCCCTGATACATCAAGAGACGTGAATAGTGTGGCCGTGATGCGTGATGGCTGATGTGACATGTTTGATATCGGCCATGTGAAGGTCTTAACTATTGATTTTCCGATGTGGGAGATTTTGGGGGCTTTATTTTTTTATTTTTTTTAAATGGAAGTCGTTGGGACATTTGATCATACAGAGTGGGCCCAATGAAATTGACAGTCGTGATCAACGAAACAGAGGCCACATTTGCATTGCTTGGCCCATCAGGACCCTAATAAAATCCTCATCCACAAATCCAATGTTAGGCAATGTAACAGTAACCCAACTAATTCCTCAATCACATTTCTCTCTCGAGAGAGAGATTACATCCGAAACAAAAACCTACCAGATGAACCTGATCTCAACCGATCTTGACCTCGATGGTCTTCTTGGACAGCCGAGGTGGCAGCTTCTCGACCGTGATCGTAAGCACCCCATCCTTACACACGGCCGAGATGGCGTCGGTATTGGCATTGTCCGGGAGCCTAAACCTCCTCATGAATCCACCGACCCACCGCTCCATCCTCACATACTTACCACCATTAACTTCTCCTTGCTGCTGCTGCTTGTCCTTCTCACCACTAACAAAAAGGATGTTGCCTTCTTCGATCTGGACCTTGATGTCTCCGGCTTTCACGCCGGGCATGTCGATGATGAAGACATAGCAAGTGGGACAGTCCTTGATATCAACGGTGGTGGATGCCATGGCCTTGGCGTCGCGGACGTAGCTGCGAGTCGGAGCGTTCAACGC
Source organism: Liriodendron chinense (assembly GCA_003013855.2). Classification (NCBI taxonomy): domain Eukaryota; kingdom Viridiplantae; phylum Streptophyta; class Magnoliopsida; order Magnoliales; family Magnoliaceae; genus Liriodendron; species Liriodendron chinense. The sequence goes on along the minus strand of PVNU02002689.1, from coordinate 71,213 downwards.
TTTCTCCATCTCTTCTGGGATGGACAGTATCTGATGGAGAGTTGAGGAAAGAGGGCGGCCGTCGATATCCATCAGTCTCAGCTTCTCCATTGCTTCTTTGAAGGAAATGACAGATGATCAATTGGGTTTTTATGAGGATTTTGGTTGTGCGTCGAAGAGCGAGGAGAGTAGAAGCTTCCAGGAGGTTCTTTTAACCGTTTCTTTCTCGGGTCTTGATTCAACGAAGGGCGCTCATGTGACCGTGGTGACGGGTTAGAGAACCGGACGGATGGCACAGGTGTCAGAGATCCGGGCGCTGCATCAGATAAAAAATGCTGGTCCACTGATTAGGCAGGTAATGCCTGGACGCGGAGGGAACGGATTAGGTCCGGCCCTTACCGTGGGTTCTGTTGATACCGTTTTCTGGTCAGCAGACGAGGTGATGGAAGTTGTATATGTAGGAACAGATCGTCGGAAGAGATATCCTTCGGATGAATCGGCAGAGATGTTTGGATCGATGGCCTCCGTTAGGTTCTGCAAAGCACCACAGAAAATGGTAAAGGGGGGTGGCTGGGATCCAGCCGTGAGCCCTCCGATGCCTAAATCAGTAATCACCTTTGATAATTGTAAGATGACTCGTTCTAGAGATTAGAGCTTACCCCTCGTTTGGAGTTAGTCTGATTATTTATAGGCATTGATCATAGAGTTATTGAGCTGAGATCACGGCACATATCTTGCCTTTTCTCCGAAAATCTGGACGAGAATCTCGGACCGTTCTGATCTTTCGGATGGTTCCGATCTTGAGGGGATGCGCTATCATCTATAGGCAGGAAGGAAGGGATGAGTTCGGCTCTCGTATGCTCGGTAGATTAGGTCTTCTCTGATCTGGCCTCGAGAGGGGGGAAGTCATCGGTGCAGACCTTCGACTTACTGTAGGATTCCGAGGTCTTTTGTCCTCGGGTCAGTTATGAGAAATTACCCATAACAGCTGTCCCCCCACTTCCGAGGTGGATGTTTCTATCTCGGGAGTATACAGTATTTGACCTCATTTTGGCGGCAACTGTGCATTAAATGCGCTGTTTCGAATTTCGAAAAGGCGCAATCATATTCGTACGGCGTGGCAGCTTTTAATTTCGGCGGACGAATGGTGCGATGACACGTGGGGCCTCGTATCTTCGAACGGACGGGCCGAATATCACTATCCAATGAGATGCTGACACGTGGCAAGCCTCGTCGATAGTCGCGTCGGTTCGTTCTTTGAGACCGCAGATAACTGCCGCGTGGCACAGCACGTTCTGCGTGCTGTCTCCAGCTACAGTATAAATACTGTACTTAAGCATTTTTCCGGATTTCTTTCATCTTCCCCGTTTGCGATTTCTCTCTTCCTTTTCCTTTGATTCCCTCGCGATTTTCTCTGGGCCAGTCTTCGAGATCCCCTTCGGACCGCTGTGATCTCAGCAAGCTGTCCTTGCTTTCTATCTTTGGCCCACTTTTTGTCCGATTTTTTTTGTACATTGCCGCAAAAGTTACTTCGTGGCCGAGCATCTAGATCGTAGCCGAAGTATTTTAGGACTTAGCAAAAAAAAATAATGAATCCATTTACTTCGTAGCCGAGCAAGTTTAGGTCGTATACGAAGTATTTAGGACTTAGCAAAAATAATGGAAGCTTAGAGCTCATATACGACTGTGGGCCAAATTAGCCTCTGTTCGTACCTCAACAACAAAAATGTGCTTTTATTGATAGTAGATTTTCAAGTGTTCCGCGTTCCACGGATGAGGTAAAGCATGACCTTGTAAATCTTCGAGCTAATAAGTTCCAGGCCGAACTGTTTTAATAACTTTGTAGGGTCCAATCCAGTTTGGATTGAATGTGCTCGCAATTTTATCCTTCTTCTCACGTACGTTCCGCCGTAGGACGAGGTCTCCCACCCTGAACCGTCTTTCTTTCACCCGGGAATTATAGAATCTCGCAACGCGCTGTTGATATGCTGCGATCCGAACTTGGGAGGTTTCTCTGACTTCGTCGAGCAGATCGAGGTTAGTTCGAAGCTCGTCTTGATTCTGATCGGGTCGATAATTATTGGTACGGTTACTTGGTAGCCCTATTTCGACCGGGACTACGGCCTCTGCTCCGAAGGCCAGGAAGAATGGGGATTCTCCTGTTGTTGACCGAGCTGTGGTCCGGTATGCCCACAACACCTCGGGAAGTTGCTCGGCCCAAACTCCTTTGAATTCACCGAGTTTTGTTTTAAGATGATTCTTGATAATCTTGTTGATAGCCTCGACTTGCCCGTTGGCTTGGGGATGATGAGGAGACGAATACACATTCTTTATACCCAAGTTCTGGCAAAATTCTCGGTATTTCGTATTATCGAACTGAGGCCCATTGTCGGTGACGATAGTGTTTGGGACACCGAACCGACATACGATCGACTTCCAGATGAAGTCTGTTGTTTTCTTCTCGGTGATTTTCGCAAGCGGTTCTGCCTCGACCCATTTCGTAAAATAATCGACGGCCACGATCGCATACTTGACCTGTCCCTTGCCCGTAGGGAGAGGACCAATGATATCAACCCCCCACTGTGCAAAGGGCCACGGTCCGGACATAGGAGTGAGCTCTTCGGGAGGTGAGTGAGGAATCGATGCGAACTTTTGGCATTTGTCGCATCGCTTGACGATCTCGCGGGCGTCCTTTTGGATCGTCGGCCAGTAATAACCTTGGCGAACCGCTTTTTGCGCTAATGCCCTACTTCCAGAATGATTTCCACATACGCCGGAGTGGATTTCCCTTAGGACGTAGTCGGCTTCATTTGATCCAAGGCAGCGGAGATATGGCAACGAGAGACCCTTCTTGTATAATATATCGTCGAGTAGTACGTACCGAGCTGACCTATACTGGATTCGTCTTGCCTCTATTTTTCCTTCGGGCAATACGTTCTCCCGTAGGAAACGGATGATAGGGTCTCTCCAATCAGGCTCAGTTGAAGCAGCGCATACTTCGTTTTTAACGTTGTCCGTGATACTTCTTTGGGGGAGGAATTCAATGGGGACGACCCGTCCCAGTTCGTCGTCTCCAGCCGACGCTAACTTCGCGAGGGAGTCTGCGTGGGTGTTGTGACCTCTCGGTATTCGGACAACTTTACAACGATCAAACCGAGCTGATAACTCGCGATATTTTTGCAGGTACGCGAGCATCTTTTTTCCCTTTGCTTGATATTCCATTGTTGCTTGACCCACGACCAATTGTGAGTCGCTGTATACCGTGATGCATCGGATTCCGATTGCCGAGGTTAGCCGTAATCCGGCGAGGAGTGCTTCATATTCGGCTTCATTGTTTGAAGCTTTGAAACCGAACCTTAGGGCATACTGGACTTTTATGCCATCACGGGAAGTCAAGATTATTCCCGCTCCACATCCTTGCGAGTTCGACGATCCATCGACATGCAGCGACCAGTTCGAATCTTCTACCGGGTTCGGTCCGTCCATGTTATCCTGACAGGGGGCATTAGTTTCAGGATCGGAGAGGTCGGTGAGCTCGGCGATGAAATCAGCCACAGCCTGCCCCTTAATCGCCATGCGGGGTCGGTACTGAACGTCGAATTCTCCGAGCTCGATGGCCCAGCGTGCAAGGCGACCCGAAGTTTCCGGCTTCTGTAGTATCTGCCTCAACGGCTGGTTCGTCAATACCACTATCGAGTGTGCTTGGAAATAAGGGCGTAATTTCCTCGCCGTTGTAATTAGAGCCAGAGCCAGTTTTTCTAGGCTAGGATAACGGGTCTCTGCATCCAGGAGAGCTTTGCTGATGTAGTATATTGGTCTTTGTATACCTCGGTCATTGCGGATTAGGGCCGAGCTCACTGCCGCGGAGGATACGGCCAGATATAGCAGTAGCTCTTCCCCTGGTGCGGGCTTGGACAGTAGCGGAGGTGAACCGAGGTACGCCTTTAGGTCCTGGAAGGCTTGTTCACATTCTGGCGTCCAGGCCACCTCGTTCAACTTGCGAAGTTGCTTGAAGAACGGGAGGCATCTGTCGGTAGCTCTGGATACGAACCTGTTGAGTGCGGCGACTCGCCCCGTGAGGCTTTGTATTTCTTTCACGGTGGTTGGCGAACTCATCTCGACCAACGCCCGGATCTTTTCAGGGTTGGCTTCAATTCCTCTTTGATTCACAATGAATCCGAGGAATTTTCCCGATCTTACCCCGAAGGCGCATTTTCCCGGGTTGAGTTTCATCCCGTATTTCTTCAGGATTCCGAACATAACCCGGAGGTCGTCGATATGGTCTTCTGATTTCAGACTTTTTACGAGCATATCGTCCACGTAGACTTCCATGGTTTTGCCGATGTGATCTGCGAACATTTTGTTGACCAAACGCTGATACGTTGCTCCCGCGTTCTTCAACTCGAAAGGCATCACCTTGTAGCAATACAGTCCTCGGTCGGTGACGAACGCCGTTTTTTGCCTATCGGGGGCATGCATCTGGATTTGATTGTACCCAGAGTACGCATCCATGAAGCTGAGAAGCTCGTGTCCCGAGGTCGAATCTACGAGCTGATCTATTCTCGGTAACGGGAAGCTGTCCTTCGGGCAGGCTTTGTTGAGGTCGGTGTAGTCGATGCAAACCCTCCACTTCCCGTTGGCTTTTTTGACGAGGACGACATTGGCGAGCCAATCGGGATAGCGGACTTCTTGAATGAAACCTGCTTGACGCAATTTCTTTACCTCTTCTTCAATTGCGGCATATCTTTCTGTGTTGAAGGCTCGTCTTTTCTGACGAACCGGCTTGACGGACGGGTCCACGTTTAGTCGGTGGACCATTACCTCGGGATTTATACCGGGCATGTCCTGATGGGACCATGCAAAGGCGTCGGCATTCTCTTTCAGAAAAGCGATCATCTTCGTTTGGATGTCGTCATTCAGTTGAGACCCGATTTTGACGACCAAGCTCGGGTCCTTTTCTGACAAAGGGACCTCTATCAAATCTTCAGCTGGTGATCCACGTTCTTTTGTTTCTTCCCTGGGATCCAGGGGGGCTGCATGTGAGATGGCGGATATCGGGTTTTTGCCTTTTCCGCGCAGGGTCAGCTCATAACACCGACGAGCTTCTTGCTGGTCTCCTCGGATCACACCGATTCCATCTTCAGTTTCGAACTTCATGGCCAGGTGATAGATGGAGATGCCAGCCTTTAGAGCTCGTAAGATGGGTCGGCCGACGATCGCGTTGTATGCCGAGGGAGTGTCGACGACCAAAAAATCGACCATGATCATTTTCTGGTTTGGCTCATCTCCTGCGGTGACCGGTAGAGTTATTTCTCCTTCAGGCATGATACAATCTCCTGTGAATCCGGTTAGGGCTGTTTTGACCGGTCTTAGTCTAGATCGATCAATCTTCATTCTGTCAAATGCCGAAGCGTATATTACGTCGACCGAACTCCCTGTATCCACCATCATTCTGTGGAGCTTCTTATTTGCGACTACCATCGATACTACCAGAGAGTCGTCGTGCGGGTGTATAATTCCTCTGGCGTCTTCCTCGGAGAAAGATATCATGCGTTGGGCGACCTTAGGAATTTTTATAGGTCTGCTGGTTAAATTCACCTGCCAAGCTGGCTCGGATGTCCGTGCCTGACGAGCATAGGATTTACGGGCGTTGCCAGAATCTCCAGTGGTAGGCCCTCCAAAGATCACATGGATCTCTTCCATAGGGTTATTGTCGACCGGCTCTCCTCTTTCTTCCCGACCTGAAGTTCTATCGTTATCGGGACGTTGGGCGATGTATTCTTTTAAGAATCCTTGCCGGATCAGCGTTTCTATTTGTCGCTTCAGGTCAAAACAATCCACAGTATTATGACCATGATCTTTATGGTATAGACAGTATTTGGATTTTGACCTTCTGTCGGGGTCGGTTTTTATCTTCGCTGGTCGTCCGAACGCCTGTTTGTTCTTCTCGGCTAAGAATATTTGCTCGATGGTTGTCTTGAGCGGAGTAAATTTCTCAAATTTTGGAACCGAAGTTTTGGCTCCGCGTGGATTAGCGTTTGAGTTCGGAGATCGGCGGTCTGGACGATGTCGTTTATTGCTACTTTCTTCCTTGCGTTCTTTCCTCTTATGAGATGACCCCTGAGCGTTCACCAGCTCTTCTGCGTTTATGTGTTTCGCAGCTCGATCGAGGAATTCAGCAACTGATTGAGGGGGCTGTTCCCCTACTGACCAGAGGAACTTCTCATCCCGCAACCCTCCTATCATTGTGTGTAGCAGTACATCTTGGGATAGGTTCTCCACTTGAACCGCTTCAGCGTTGAATCGTGAGAGGTAATCTTTCAATGATTCGTTGTCTTTCTGTTTGACTGCAGCGAGGTGCGTCGAATGCTTCCTCGGGTCAGTGCTTCCGATGAACTGGGTTGCGAATGCTCTGCTCAGCTCGGTGAAAGAAGGGATGGACTTCGGTTTTAAATTGCGAAACCACGTCCAGGCCGAGCCAGTCAAAGACAACGGGAAAGCTTTACACATAATATGGCCGTTAACCCCATGGAGCTCCATTCGGACCTTGAAGTTTTCAAGGTGCTCAGCCGGGTCTCCTATCCCGGAATATTGCTTGAGCTGGGGTATTTTGAAGCTTTTCGGGAGAGGTTCGTTGCGGATCTCATCAGTGTACGGGGACTCAGATGAGTCTACCAGGACATCTGCTGCCGTCGGTACTCGGGCAAGTTGTGCCCGCTGGATATCACCGATCCTCTCCCGAAGCTCTTTTAGTTCGGCTTCGAGGGGAGTAATATTATCGTCCATTCGCCCTTGATCTTGACTAGCTCGGGCGGATCTTCTTTCTTCTATTCTGTGTCTTAGATCATTAGAAGGAAGTTCCGTGGCCGCTCGAACTCTCGAGGCGGAGGCTCGGCTCACGACTTCATTCTCGTCGTGTTGTGGACGGCTTGAGTGTGAGTGTGGTGGATGAGAACTTCGCTGAGGTTGTCCAGATTCGGGGTTGGTTTCGAGGTTAGGTGCGGGTCGGACTAGACTGTTCAGCAAGGCTGTAATTTCGTCTAATTTCCCGTCCACGCGCTCGAAGCGTCTATCTACCCCACCAAACTGCTCTGCAACGCCTCCCACCCGTTCTTCTAATGTGGACAGTCTGGTCCCACGGTTTCGGGACCTCTGCCGTCCACTCAGAAGATTGAGGCGGTGTGACGAGCTGCCGAGGTGGAGCATTGGAGTATTACGAACAGGTGCTTCACTTTCGGAATGATGCTCGTAGGAGGGCTCGTCGTTCACCGGGGCTTTCCCCTTCCTATTGCCTCTCCCACCAGCCATTGGTTGTTTAGAACGAAGGATTCTGTAAAGAAAAGGCTTTTGTCGAGGTTCCCACAGACGGCGCCAATCTGTTGATACCGTTTTCTGGTCAGCAGACGAGGTGATGGAAGTTGTATATGTAGGAACAGATCGTCGGAAGAGATATCCTTCGGATGAATCGGCAGAGATGTTTGGATCGATGGCCTCCGTTAGGTTCTGCAAAGCACCACAGAAAATGGTAAAGGGGGGTGGCTGGGATCCAGCCGTGAGCCCTCCGATGCCTAAATCAGTAATCACCTTTGATAATTGTAAGATGACTCGTTCTAGAGATTAGAGCTTACCCCTCGTTTGGAGTTAGTCTGATTATTTATAGGCATTGATCATAGAGTTATTGAGCTGAGATCACGGCACATATCTTGCCTTTTCTCCGGAAATCTGGGCGAGAATCTCGGACCGTTCTGATCTTTCGGATGGTTCCGATCTTGAGGGGATGCGCTATCATCTATAGGCAGGAAGGAAGGGATGAGTTCGGCTCTCGTATGCTCGGTAGATTAGGTCTTCTCTGATCTGGCCTCGAGAGGGGGGAAGTCATCGGTGCAGACCTTCGACTTACTGTAGGATTCCGAGGTCTTTTGTCCTCGGGTCAGTTATGAGAAATTACCCATAACAGGTCCCACCTTTAATGTATGTATTCCATATCCACACCGTCCATCCGTTTTGCCGTATCATTTTAGCGCATGATCTTAAAAAAATAAGAAGATCCAAATATCAGGTTAACCAAAAGATAGGAAACAGTGGTGACCGAGCGCTTTACAATTAAAAACTTTATAGGCCCACCTTAATATTTCAAGTGTGTCACACGTTGCATTAGATAGGATTAAGTGTGACGGATTTGTATTTGGTACCATGAAAATTTGATCGTGCATTTGGGGAGGTTGGAATTAGGTGGGACCAAATTGCATTTGGTCCCTCTACAATCCGTGCTTTAGCATTGTTCCCGCTCAAATGTTTGAATTTTTTTAAAAAAATAATGTTAATATCAGTCATTTTTGTAAGTCCCACCATGATGTATTGACTATATCCACACCGTTTATCTATTTTTCGAGATCATTTTAGGGCATGGGCCCAAAAATCAAGTAGATCCGTAGCTCAAGTAAACCCTATCACAGAAAGCAGTGGGGATTGAACGCCTACCATTGAAACTTCTTGGGGGCCACGAAAGTTTTGGGTCAAGCTGATATTTGTGTTTTCCCTTCATTCGAGTTTGTTTGACCTTAAGTCAATATCATGAGGGACCTAGGAAGATTTCAATGGTGGGCATCATTGTCCCCCACTGCTGTGTTATAGTCTCATATGAGTTCTGTCTCATTTCTGGGGCCATGCCATAAAATTATGTTACAAAATGGATGGACAATGCTAATATAACAGATGCATCTAATTATGAATGATTTCTAACGATGGTTGGTATGTCCATTCAATAGCCAACAAACAAAGGATTAAATGCCACCGTGACACAAGTGTACAGTTTTTGTCCCATGGTGTCTCATAGTAACAAAAGACAATTTCATATCACTTACAATAATTATCTTTTTAGCCTCATCCCATCTAATACCATCCAACCTAAATATCATATTGATCCATAACTTTTGTAATTCCTTAATAGTCAATTACCTATTTCCTGCCGCATGGTCCACGTGAGAATTAGGACTGCTTCATTTTTTGGTCTAGACTCTAAAATGATCTGGCGGAAGGAAGGCATGGATATACAATTACATGCATCAAGGTGGCCCCATGATAAGGGCGCACAGCCTATTGGGTGAGGCTGCGGCCGCATTTAATCTGCTACAGGAGCCAATTGCAGGTCACACCCGGTCATAGGAAGTTTCTGGTCAAAAGCTTAGGTAGGGCCAGTGTGATGTTTGTAAGAAATCCATCCCATCCATCCGTTTTTCCGTCTCATGTTAGGACGTCTGCCAAAAACAAGACAGATCCAAAGCTCCATCTTTCCATCTCATGTTAGGACATCTGCCAAAAATAAGACAGATCCAAAGCTTAAGTGGACCACATTATTGGAAACCATGAGGATTGAATGTCTACCGTTGAAACATTGGTAGGGCCACAAACGTTTTCGGTCAGGCTAATACTTGTGTGTTTTCAGTCACTTCATCCCAGCAGGAATGGGCTTGTGAATGGTTTGGAAGCAGCTTGTGTGGTCTGCCTCACACCATTGACCTTCCTATTGTATTGATGTCACCAAGTTGCATAGGCCCACCATGATGTATGTGTTTATATCCACACTGTCAATCCATTTTGCAAGATCGCTGGTTTTAGGGCACTAGCCCAAAATTGAGGCTAATCCAAAGCTCAACTGGACTACACCACAGAAAGAGGTGGAGACAATGATTCCCACCGTTGAAACCTTACTAGGGCCCACCATGGTGTTTATTCGCTATTCGACCTGTTCAAATGGTGACACAGACCTGGATGAAGAAAAAAACAAAAAAACAAATATCGTATTGATCTACAAGTACTTCTTTGACCCTGAAGAAGTTTTCAATGGTAGACGTTTAATCCCCCAGTTTTGTGTGGTGTGGTCCACTTTGAATTTTAATCTTTCTCATTTTTTGGGATCAAGCCCTAAAACGATATCGCCAAATGGACTGACAATTTGGATTATAACACATACATCATGTTGGGGCGGACAACACACCACAGAGGTTGGTGGTGTTTGGCATGCCAGGCAATCCACTTCGAATGGTTTAGATGGCATATAAACATCATAGTGGACGAAAGAGGATTCAACTGCAGGCATTCTTCAATCCACTTTTTCCTGCCATGCAGTGTTGAGAATTTCTGATTTCAGAAAATAAATTAATTGGAAAAAAAACGAGAATAAGGATAGGCTGAAGCACGTGAAAACTGTTAGTGCACTTTCCAGTGGCATACTAGTGCACCTTGTTTGTCAATCACTTACAGCAGTGAGTCTAGAGTCGGTTGAGCCCAAAGAAGACGAAGACCGAAGACTCAAGACGTCCAGCTGCATCTAGGAAGAAGATTCAGGTATATGAGATGCCTTGGTGCCTTAACCTCGACCAAAACCTATCCCCTTTGTATCCTTGATGACCTTGACCATATTTAGAACCCTTTAGGCATCATTGATAGGCCCTAGGTGTCCCATTTGATCAACCAATCCTTGGCCTTAAACGACAAGCTGAAGAAAGTAGTGATTCAGCACATTCTAGAGGGGACCCAGGCTGGTCCGACCGGTCAAGACCGGTCGGCCAGCAGCCCTGCTGGATTTACAAAGGCCAGCCGACCGGTCAAGACTGGTCGGCCTTCACAAGAGAAGGGAAACAGCAAGGTGGGCCGACCGGTCATGACCGGTCGGCCAGTTTTGGCTTCTTCACAATCCAGGCCATCCAACAAGGAGCGCCGACCGGTCATGACCGGTCGGCCTGCAGTGTTAAGGCAGTCCAGTGAGGGAGTCCGACCGGTCATGACCGGTCGGCCCATGTGTTTGGCCTTGCAACTTGACGTTCTCCAGCAGGGGGGTCCGACCGGTCATGACCGGTCGGGACAGGTCGGCTTGTAGCCGTTTTATGCCCGCTTTCTAACCGTTGGGGCTCTACTTCCCTACACATAGAGCTCCGGTTTTGGGCATTGATAGAGGGATTTTTGAGGAAGGAAAGCCACCATTGAAGGAGTTCTTTTGAGGCTCATTCCTTGACCTATGCAAGGCATCTTCCTTGTGCTTTAACACAAGATTAGAGCATTCCAAGCTCATGAAGAAGATGACCTTCATCCCCTCTTGATCTCTAGAGTTAGAAAGCTTCTTGATTGGCAAATCCTTGTCCTAAACTCAAAGATGAGATCGTTGTAGGTAAGAGACTCTAGGCAACCCATTCCCACTAAGTTGTAGAGCTCTTAAACCTATCCTCCTAGCACCTTGGGCATTTCAAGGCATCGCATGCAAGGTGTTTGATCGAATGTGGCTGAGGCATTGGCGACGCAACGGCGGCACGATCGAGGGAGCAAAGGGAAGCTGATTGAAGCACGGGAGAGCGGAGATCAAGCAACCCAATCCGGCGCTAAACAAGGGGCTCATCCGACAAGTAGGTTGTCTTATTTGAGAGTCCATTTTAGAGTTTGTTTTTCGAACTCGACCTAGGGACGTTAGTCGTTCCTTGGCCCGTCAGTCGGGCCTAAACTTAGTCTCCAAGGGGGAGCCTCCGACACGGGAGTAAACGTGCGTATAGGTTGAGAGTTAGCCTATGTCTAAAACTCCGGATACGGTTGAGAGGTGAACCGATAAAACCTCCGTGTAAAGGTTGAGAGGTGAACCTCATTTAAAACCTTCGATAGTGAATGCCGGTGTGCTCAAAGGGGTTGAGTACTTGAACCGGGAGTGGAGTAGACACGTAGTCGAACCGCTATACATCCTTGTGTTTGTGATTGTTCTTGAGCACATTCATATCTTAACATTGTTAGTTTAATTGCTTAATTATGCATGTTTGATAAGAGTGTATGCTAGGCACTTTTTAGACATCCTCACACAAGATGTACCTTCACTACTTGTATAGACTTGAGCTCATTGATCCACTCTCATAAGTCTACACAAGTTGCATAGGTTAGGAGCTTGATTATTTAATTCTTTTATGTACCTATGCATGCTTGACTAGGATTGCTTATTGCTTTACTCTTGCTAGTCTTTTGATTGGACCCACCAAGGCTTGGTAGCCGAGGTGTTCCTGCTTACAAAGCTTATTTTGTTAAATTGCATAAGTAGGCGAAAAGAATTTGAAAAAGGTCCATATCACCCCCTCTTAGTCCATAGACATATCTCCGAGTATCTCTACAAGCGGTAAAACCGCAATTTTCAATTGGTATCAGAGAGGGTTCCTCTTTAAGGGCTTAATTGCCTAGAGGTAGATCCTAAAGAGAAACTTGAAAATATGTCTAGAGAGGACTCTTCATCTGTCACTAAGCCTCCTTTCTTTGATGGGTCAAATTATCCATATTGGAAAGCCCGAATGCGCATCTTCTTGGAATCCATTGATTCGGATGTGAGGGACATGGTTGATTATGGATATGAACCCCCAATGGTCACTATTTCTAAGGAAGGTGAGCCGGATGTCCTCAGGCCAAAAGACAAGGCATTGTGGACTGATCATGAAAAAGCTCAACGTATCAATAATGCCAAGGGCCTGAATGCCATATTTTGTTCAGTATCGAGAGAAGAATTTGGTCGGATCCAAAACTGCACTACCAGTAAACAAGCATGGGATATTCTTGAAGTTACCCATGAAGGAACAAATGTTGTTAAAAATTCCAAACTCCAGCGCCTCTCCACTCTATTTGAAAATATTACTATGGAGGAGGATGAAACGTTTACTGAATTTTATACCAAGCTGAACAAAATCACTAATGATATGTGGGGCTTAGGGGATCCGGTTCCGGAACATAGGCTTTGTAGGAAAATTCTGAGATCTCTTCCGGAACGGTTTTCTTCTAAAGTCACCACCATTAAAGAGTGTAGGGATCTAAACACAATGAAAGTTGAAGAACTCATAGGTTCCCTACAAACCTTTGAGCTAGGCTTTAAAGCCCCCTCTAGAAGGAAAAACATCGCTTTCAAGTCCTCTCACAAACATAAGAAGATCCAAAGTGAGTCGGAGGAAGATAGCGATGATGAGGATGATGAGGAAGAGAAATTAAACAAAAAATTCAAGAGATTCCTCAAATTTGATAGAGGGAATAGCCATGACAAGAAGGACAAGAAGGGTGATAAACGTACAGGAAAATCATCCATACCTTCATCTGTCTGTTGTTACGGTTGCGGTCGTCGCGGCCATATTGCCCCGGAATGTCCGGAAGGGCCTAAACCGAAAGGAAAAAAGGCAATGGCTGCTACTTGGGATGATACGGAAGAGTCCGAATCTGATGATGAGAGCCAACATAAAGATCTTGCTCTCTCGGCCTCCATCACGACCCCTTTACCAGATTATCTAAGAGGGGATCCCAACCGCTATCCCTTCTAGAAGAAGGAAGAGTTCCCAACCCCTCACCTCATGCTACATTTTATTAGGGTGTTGTGGAACTTTGCTACCCTTTGGCTTTTAATCTCATCATGGTAAGAGAGGGTAGCTAGTTATGTTTTTTATAGGAATATCTGAGGATTTCAGCCTCATTTCTAAGTGTATGGGCAAATCAGAGGATTCCAGCCTCATTCGCCCAAATTTTGATAATTTAGCCTTGCTTTTAATTAATACATTTGCTTGCTAGATTGTCATCCTGCTTAGATTAGCTAATCATCTTGAGTTGTATGCTTCATGTATGCTAATCTTTGCTTAGTATTGGTCTTGATATACCACTAGGGGAGGTTGGTTGATTGGGCTATAAGCCCTTTGTGCTTTCATTGCAAACGTATATCCTTGACCAATATTTCATGATTACCTATGCTTAGATAGTTATATCTTTTTGTTAATCATGTTTCTTAGCTTGCTCCATGTATTTATGATTCATGCACCCTATACTCTCCGTTTTAGCATGTGCTTATAGTTATAACTGCGACACACTATCTTCTCTTATCTTAACCTTATTGGTATATCATTAAGGGGGAGAGAATAGTTTGTCAATTGTTAACAAAAAGGGGGAGAAAGCTCAAATCCCACCAAAACTAGTTTGCTATGTTTTGTGATGCAGGGATTGACAAGTTATGGGGGAGCAAACTGAAGAGAAGCAGCTTAGTTTAGGCATGTCAAGAGTCCTGTATTTTATGTTTTATCAATGTAATCTCTTGCTCATGTAATCTGTTTTGGTAGGTTAAGTTTTTGTAAGTAATTGACAAAGGGGGAGATTGTTAGTGCACTTTTCCGTGGCATACTAGTGCACCTTGTTTGTCAATCACTTACAGCAGTGAGTCTAGAGTCGGTTGAGCCCAAAGAAGACGAAGACCGAAGACTTAAGACGTCCAGCTGCATCTAGGAAGAAGATTCAGGTATATGAGATGCCTTGGTGCCTTAACCTCGACCAAAACCTATCCCCTTTGTATCCTTAATAACCTTGACCATATTTAGAACCCTTTAGCCATCATTGATAGGCCCTAGGTGTCCCATTTGATCAACCAATCCTTGGCCTTAAACGACAAGCTGAAGAAAGTAGTGATTCAGCACATTCTAGAGGGGACCCAGGCTGGTCCGACCGGTCAAGACCGGTCGGCCAGCAGCCCTGCTGGATTTACAAAGGCCAGCCGACCGGTCAAGACCGGTCGGCCTTCACAAGAGAAGGGAAACAGCAAGGTGGGCCGACCGGTCATGACCGGTCGGCTAGTTTTGGCTTCTTCACAATCCAGGCCATCCAGCAAGGAGCACCGACCGGTCATGACCGGTCGGCCTGCAGTGTTAAGGCAGTCCAGTGAGGGGGTCCGACCGGTCATGACCGGTCGGCCCATGTGTTTGGCCTTGCAACTTGACGTTCTCCAGCAGGGGGGTCCGACCGGTCATGACCGGTCGAGACAGGTCGGCTTGTAGCCGTTTTATGCCCGTTTTCTAACCGTTGGGGCTCTACTTCCGTACATATAGAGCTCCGGTTTTGGGCATTGATAGAGGGATTTTTGAGAAAGGAAAGCCACCATTGAAGGAATTCTTTTGAGGCTCATTCCTTGACCTATGCAAGGTATCTTCCTTGTGCTTTAACACAAGATTAGAGCATTCCAAGCTCATGAAGAAGATGACCTTCATCCCCTCTTGATCTCTAGAGTTAGGAAGCTTCTTGATTGGCAAATCCTTGTCCTAAACTCGAAGATGAGATCGTTGTAGGTAAGAGACTCTAGGCAACCCATTCCCACTAAGTTGTAGAGCTCTTAAACCTATCCTCCTAGCACTTTGGGCATTTCAAGGCATCGCATGCAAGGTGTTTGATCGAATGTGGCTGAGGCATTGGCGACGCAACGGCGGCACGATCGAGGGAGCAAAGGGAAGCTGATTGAAGCACGGGAGAGCGGAGATCAAGCAACCCAATCCGGCGCTAAACAAGGGGCTCATCCGACAAGTAGGTTGTCTTATTTGAGAGTCCATTTTAGAGTTTGTTTTTCGAACTCGACCTAGGGACGTTAGTCGTTCCTTGGCCCGTCAGCCGGGCCTAAACTTAGTCTCCAAGGGGGAGCCTCCGACACGGAAGTAAACGTGCGTATAGGTTGAGAGTTAGCCTATGTCTAAAACTCCGGATACGGTTGAGAGGTGAACCGATAAAACCTCCGTGTAAAGGTTGAGAGGTAAACCTCATTTAAAACCTCCGATAGTGAATGCCGGTGTGCTCAAAGGGGTTGAGTACTTGAACCGGGAGTGGAGTAGACACGTAGTCGAACCACTATACATCCTTGTGTTTGTGATTGTTCTTGAGCACATTCATATCTTAACATTGTTAGTTTAATTGCTTAATTATGCATGTTTGATAAGAGTGTATGCTAGGCACTTTTTAGACATCCTCACACAAGATGTACCTTCACTACTTGTGTAGACTTGAGCTCATTGATCCACTCTCATAAGTCTACACAAGTTGCATAGGTTAGGAGCCTGATTATTTAATTCTTTTATGTACCTATGCATGCTTGACTAGGATTGCTTATTGCTTTACTCTTGCTAGTCTTTTGATTGGACCCACCAAGGCTTGGTAGCCGAGGTGTTCTTGCTTACAAAGCTTATTTTGTTAAATTGCATAGGTAGGCGAAAAGAATTTGAAAAAGGTCCATATCACCCCCTCTTAGTCCATAGACATATCTCTGAGTATCTCTACAAGCGGTAAAACCGCAATTTTCAAAAACACGCTGTCCTTAAAGCGTAATTCGCCCCTACTCAAATTACTTTGAGTCTGCTGATAGGTTGCAGGTGGATTGCTTCCAGGATACGACGAGCCATATGTGGTTCTACGTTCAGCAAGAAACGAATAAACCACTATGGAACTCAATAACACTATCTGACAGATGATGAAAAGAAGGAGAGAAAAGGAATGACGGTCTTCTTCTTGCAGCAGTAGACCACTACTTTGGTGTAAGTGGCTCATTTTGTATCAACCAAACTGAGAGGCTAATAGACTTAGAAGGGTGCTGGTTTAGTTGAGATGATTGGGATTGCAATTGTTGTGTTGAAATGAACCAGACTTGTCCGGTTTATATAGGCAAGGGTGGCTAGCAGTTTTGGTCCAGAGCCATAATGGCACTAGCCGTTTTCTGGCTGTTGGGAGAAACTACCCGTTTTCTGGCAATTTCTAACCGTTGTGTATGTGGGAGTTACACCTGCATGCTGGCTGTTTAAACTCAGTGGCTAGCCATTTTCTGACTGTTGGGCTAGCCACACGCAACTATTACTGCATGGTCTGGACCGTTACTGCATGAGCAGTTACACAAGTCCATCTAAATAGCCCTGCAGCTCTCTATAAAAAGCATAGAGATATCTGTCAGACCTCCTACCCACAACACCTCCTCTGTTCTGAACCCAGCCACTTGACCTACTACCTAGCCTCTGTCGCACCAGTCTCACTCCGGTCCGTGAGGTCGCGACCAATCTGCAACACAATGCGCATGTGCGAAGTGTCAAGTGCGCCACTAGCCCCTCTACAGCCACACTACCTCACATGCCCACGCCCTTGCACTGAACCCGTGCCCATGCCTGTGCCCGTGCTCGAGCCCGTGCCTGTGCCTGTGACTAAGTCCAAGTCCGAGATCGAGACCGAGACCAAGCCCGTGCGTGTGTGCAGTGTTTCAGTGCTTCGCATTTGAACACGCAAGCCTTCATTCTCCTCTCTCCCACCATAAATAAGTAAAGTGCACAACACTCTACTTATAAAGAGGTAAAAAACTCTTCTCCCATCTGATATGGGATAAAAAAACCATAGCAGTTTTTATTATTTTTAAATTAGTTTTAACAAAAAATTTCAACAATCCCCCACTTGGTTCAAAATAATTAAAAACGAAAAACGATATCTGCCAGAGTATAAAAGATCATATGTGTAAAGAAAGATATCTTTCGATTTGAATCCTTTCTTAGTGTAAGTATTTCAAAGACCTATCGAAATTACTAGTAGCCACAGCATTGAACCAGTTATTTTTAGATAACATTACCGAAAATACCACACACATACTTTCTAAGTGTTGTTTGAGTTTTCATAATTCTTGCTTAGCACATTTAATGGCCTTGTGCTTATCCTATTCCATGAACGATTTCGAGAAAACTCTCATTCTCATGAGAGGCGGCACCACCTCTACGTTTATATAGGTGAAGTCCTTCTAGTGTCTCCGTTACTTTCAGACACTTGTCCTTAAGACCAGACTGCATTAAGAGTTTCTAAGACTCAACCTTCTATCTGTAACGGCCAGCACTATAATCCTGGATGATGTATATATATGATTTAGTGCTGAAACTTTTCACGTATCAGTAACTTGTTTTTACCCATTGAATCCTTATATAGAGATTTTCTAATTTTAGGTTGGGTTTCCATCACTGGTGAAATCTTTTGAAAAGAGTTTCAACCCCATTCCTCTAGATATTGTCCTTACTACCTCCCTTGTTAGAGGTTTAGTAAAAGGATTAGCTAAGTTATTACTTGACCTTACATAGGAGATTGCAATGATTCCATCTTGAATCAGTTGTCTTATATAATCATGTCTCAGACTTGTATGTCTGGATTTTCCATTATACGTGCCGCTATAAGCTCTAGCTAATGTAGCTTCACTATCGCAATGTAGCGAAACAGTCGGTATCGGCTTCGTATAGAATGAAATTTCTAAAAGAAGATCCCTAAGCCACTCAGCCTCTTTATCTGTTACAATAAGGGCTATAAACTCAGACTCCATAGTTGAGTGAGTTATGCAGGTTTGTTTCTTGGATCCCCAAGATACAACTGTACCTCCTAGGGTGAAAACCCATCCAATAGTGAATTTGTTGTCACCTGCACTCGATATCCAACTTACATCGGTATATCCTTCCAGTATAGTTGAAAATTCTGAGTAAAATAACCCTAAGTGCTTGGATGCTTTTAAATAACCAAGTACTCTACATATTGCCTTCCAGTGTTCTACATTGGGATTACTAGTAAACCTACTTAGTTTACTCACAGCATATGCGATGTCTGGTCTAGTGCATTGCATTGCATACATTAGACTTCCTATAACACTCACATACTCTAATTGTGCAACTGTTCTTCCAGTATTTTCATTTAACTTGATACTTAGATCGAATGGGGTTTTTGCTTCTTTAATATTTAAGTGTTTAAACTTCTTTATTATTTTCTCAATATGACGAGATTGACACAACGCATAACCCCCACTATAAATTTTTACTTTAATATCTAGAATGGTATCAACTTGTCCAAGATTCTTCATTTTAAATACGGAAGATAAAAACTTCTTTGTTTCAGTTACACCTTCCATTTTGTTACTTATTATTAATATGTTATCAACATATAAACAAATAACAATTATATAGTTACTACTTGTTTTGGAATATATGCATTTTTTGCTATATTATGCATGAAACCATGAGAAAGTATTTTAGAATTAAACTTCTTATGTCACTGTTTAGGTGCATATTTTAGTCCATACAATGATTTAATTAATTTATAGACTTTCTTCTCATTTCCTAGCAGAACGAACCCTTTAGGTTGTTCTATGTATACCTCCTCGTCGAGGTCTCCATTCAAGAAAGCAGTCTTTACATCCATCTGATGAATATACAGTTAATGTATGGATGCTAAAGCAAACATAATCCTAATAGATGTTATTCTCGTCACAGGTGAGTATGTGTCAAAATAATCTATTCCTTCTTTTTGTCTAAATCATTTAGCTACTAGTCTAGCTTTAAAAGTTTTAATATTTCGATCAGTGTGATATTTCTTTCTAAATACCCACTTACACCCTATGGGTTTAGAAGGTGGAGGTAGATCCACCAGTTCCCAGGTTTGGTTTGACATAATCGAATTCATTTCAACATTAATGGCTTCTTTCCAAAAAGCTGAATCTCCAGAAGTTACAGCTTCTCTATAGGTTGTTCGATCATCTTCCATAGTCATAACTGTAAGTATCTTTCTAATGATATTCTTTCTATCTCCTTCTACGAGATGAAAAGAGATACACTGAGAGTCTGTCTGTTCAGGATCAAGACTCTTTTCTACTCTTGCCCTTTGACTCCTACACGGTTATTGGAACTAGAAAATGATACAGGGATATTTTTTTGGTATTGTTGCTCTGGAGTTCTAAATAATAGAAACATTCATAAACAATCA
Source organism: Liriodendron chinense (assembly GCA_003013855.2). Lineage (NCBI taxonomy): Eukaryota > Viridiplantae > Streptophyta > Magnoliopsida > Magnoliales > Magnoliaceae > Liriodendron > Liriodendron chinense. The sequence continues at coordinate 51,671 of PVNU02002689.1, read as the reverse complement.
CAAGCATTCACAAAAGTACACAAGAGAAGAGATATCACAAGGTGAATTTTATTCCAAAGATTCTGAGATCTTGTACATTCCAGGTCGTGATCTGGCATGAGCCCTTAATTACATCGAGTGATCGATGACCCTTGATTAAAAGGTAGAAGACTAGTCAGCAGGGACTATGGTTGTAGAGTTCATGGTCGTAGAGACCTGTATTTTGTGTGGTCGAAGAGACCTATATTTGTATGATAGAAGAGACCTGTATTTGTTGTGTTTTGTCATGGACTAATCCATCTTTGTACGAGTCAGATGTCTATGTCCCATGTTTTGACCGGAGATCCAGGCTGAGACTGTCAGGGTTTTTAACCGAGGGGTGCGACTCTGGGCCTACGCCCGTCATTTGTGACGGGTGACCACGGGAAGACCGATCTGCAGTTGTATGTACCTGAGCAGCTCAACCAACGGATGCCGTTTGAATGGGTAGGGCATCGACTATTCTTGAAGTGTCAGTCTTTAACAAATTCCATGTAACAGTTTAGAACTCTCTTTATATGGTTTATTGTGTTAACCATAGTCCCGTTTGCTTAGTCCGGCCCTGAATCTGGGTCATATTACAATAATACATGTAATGATGATACATTGGTATGATTCTGGGCACTAGCGGCCTTTTTTTGAGAAATTACTTCGTTCATCACATTGGATTGGATCGGACTCTGAAAGCTTGCATTCTGCTCATTAGGTGGCCCGAATGAGTTATTGACTGTTTTATTGCGTCCAAAACACTCGAAATACCCAAAATAGACCCAAACGGAGCCCAAAAACATCACAAAATGGAGATTTAAAGGAGCTGAAATGGACGTTCAGAGTGATAATTTTTCTGATCCGCTTACTTATTTTACTGATGCGCTAGGGCCAGTGCGTCAAAAAATGACTGTTAAAATGTTTGATTTTTCTGATCCGTTGGCCTATTTTTATGATGCGCTGGGGCCAATGCGTCCAAAAATGACTTGTTTTGGAATATTGATTTGTCTGATCCGCTGAGGGTATTTTTTTGATATGCTGGGGCCAGTGCGTCGAAAAATAACTTTGTTTTGAAAATGATTGATTTTCGTGATGCGCTGCTATACTTGCGCAATTTGAAATTATTTCATCACCGGACCTGCTATGGTCGGAGATGGAGTTTTCGGTGAAGGGTTCCGTCGGTCAGAAAGGAATTTTGGCGATCGAAAAAGGTTTCCGGTGGTCGGAAAAGGGATTCCGGCAAGGGATTCCGGCGATCTCTCAAAATACTTAAGGGGCAAAACACACTCCCTCTCTTTGGATCTGTCCAAATGAACAGTAACGGAGGGGTATTTATACCTAAAAATATCGGAAGTCGGCCAATAGGATGCTGCCACGTGTAGCGCGTCAAAAAAATAGGTCGGCACGTCAAGAAAATCATTTGGCGCGTCGTGAAATGCTTTGATTAAGTGCTGATTTTTGAGACGCACTGACTGTCAGTGCGTCCTGAAAATCCTGAAAATGCCTGATTTATTGGACGCGCTGAGGATCAGTGCGTCTTGAAATTCCTAAATTTTTGGATGCCCTAGATGAATTTTTTGATGCGCTGAGGGTCAGTGTGTCTTGAAATTCACTTCATAAAACTGTTTGAATTTCTTGATGCGCTGGATGAATTTTCTGATGCGCTGAGGGTCAGTGCGTCCTGAAATTCATTTCTAAAATGACTGAATTTCATGATGCGCTGACCATGAATTTCTTGATGCGCCGACGTACTTATTTGTGATTATCTTACGAAAATGATGGTTTGTAGGGCCCGCTTTGCAATGAATGTTGATGCACTGGCTATGTTTGTTCATTATTGAACTTACCCTCCCAAATTTGGAGGGTTTTGATCATGATGAATGGTGGGGCCCACCACTGGGTCAACTTTCCATTTTTGGTAAAGTCTGGTATGTATTGTGATTTCTACTAAGACTTCTGATGTACTGGCCTTAAATTCAGTCAGGTGATGGTTTGTACACTTAGAACCCTTGTTTTGAGGATCCTAACTTTTGGGACCCCAATAGATGCCCCTCCAATGTGATGGGATGGACATCGATCGTTCATTGCATCGCGTCGGATTTTTCGGGTCTCACTATAAATAGAAGGGTCCTGGTCGTTTCGGTCATTTCACACATTTTCTGCGCGACAGAGCTCTCGCCGGCGTGTACAAAAAGTCTCCAACGCATCGATTAAATCTCGCCAGCGCGTAGATTAATTGTCTCGCGCGTGCAAAAAAAACTGGTTAGTGAATTTTTCGACGCGCTACCCTCAGCGCGTCCTGAAATGGGGACTTGGTGGTTTTTCAAATACTTGAACACGCCATAGTTGCGCGCAGTTTAAATGGACATGCCAGGGTCAGCGCGTTGTAATTTTTGAACTTGGTGGATATACCATTTTCGTGACGTGCTGAGACTAGCGCGTGCTCACGTGTTTTGCGGGGAAAACCCATTTTCTTGACACGCTGGCCTCAGTGCGTGTTCTCATGATTTTTGCATGACTTATTCGATGCGCCAGGTCCTGCGCGATGCCCTGGGGCCGGTGCGTACAAAATTTTGGACTTTGGAAATTCCACCCAATTTTCGGACGCGCCAAGGCTGGCGCGCACTATTTTCGAAGTTACGAAATTGTTCATTTGTTGGACGCGCCAGGGCTGGCACGGATTGATTTCTGGGTTTATGAAATTGTCCAATTTTTTAGACCTCTGACTTAACATGTTTATTATTGATTAATATGCTCGCACCTTGGTTTAATTGATCATTACCCATGATATTGGGGTTGTCATTTCGGGGCGTATGGGGTCCAATCTTCCCCTTTTGACCTATTAAGTGTAGATGTTTACAATATTGGAGGTATGCCGGATCTTATACGCCTGAAATTCTTGGATCACGTCGAACCAGATGTGATGTTTCTCTTTAGTTTAGGTTACTTTAGAGCTTGTGTGTACCTGAATGTATGCTTTTCTGGCGCTTGCGCTTTGCCTAATATTTTGGTGTGCTTGCGCAGATACTCATGGCTGGCGGTTCCTCTAATGCCGCTCCTTCAGGCTCCAAAGCACCTATGCGTAAACGCAAGCGTACATCACCTAAGAAGGTGACGCGACCGTCTGATCAGAACCCGCAGTGGTTCCATCCTGCAGAGAAGTTCAACTTCTACGAGCGCATCCTCACACTACCAAAAGATATATTCAACGAAAGATCCTTTGTGATAAAGTTCTGCCAACCCCCCTGACGAAGGTACGCAGGAAGAATGGGATGCCTGGTATGCTCCCCTGCGAGGCTTCTGGATCGATGAAGTGGTTGGGTCCGAAGAGGGCGAGGTAAGCCCGGTTGCACCCGTTCCACCTGTTAAACGGGGTCGCCCAAAGACGACCGGAAAGAGTGCCAAGCAGGTATATATGGAGAATTAGGCCAAGTCGAAGTCTGATAGAATGAAGGTTATCTTGTGTTTGGTCAAGTTAGCGGTGTCGTCTCTTATGATCTGCAACCCGTACACGAAGCAGTACATCCAATTTTCGAAGAGTTTCCAGAGATACCGTTCTCTTCCAAGCATCGAGCCTTCCGATGTATGCCGCACCAACTCTTTCTATAACGTTGACTCCTGGACGTCCATTCCAGAGACATTCCTTAACTGCGTTGTATCCAAGAACGGTACTGTTGAGCTCTTAATTGTGCATATTTTGACCCCAATTCATCACTCATTGTACGAGGTTTGCATGGTTTATAGACTAATCTAATGCATGTTTTGTGATTGCAGGTTTGAGAGTGGATTCTGCCTAATTGAAGATGAAGAAAGCTTGTTTAGGACCTTGGATGAAGACCCAAGGTGGGCCGAAGGAAGAAAGAAGCAAGGAAAGAAAGAAAGAAGCAAGAACAAGGAGAGAAAAGAAAGAAAAAGAAGAAAGAAGACTGACCGACCGGTCTTGACCGGTCGGCCAAGAGAGCCAGACCGGTCTAGACCGGTCAGCTATGCACACTGGACCAATGCTGAACAAGCCCGACCGGTCTTGATCGGTAGGCCATGCCTGCTGGAGTGCTGCTGAATAGGCCAGACCGGTCGTGACCGGTCGGCCAGCCCAGTCCGACCGGTCCAGACCGGTCGGCCATGCATAAAATTTAAAAGTTTCTATTCCTGGGCTGATTTTCTCTGTGCACCGTGTAACTCTTATGCAGATTCTCGATCTTTCTAAAGTTGTGGAGCCTCCTTACTATAAAAGGACACCTAGGGATCGTTCCTAGGGCATCGAAGAAGGGTTGAAGCAAGCTTGGAGGCGGCGGAAGTGAATTTCGGAGTTCCACAACTCCCTCTAGTTTGTTTTGCTGTTTTTATGAACTTTTTAGTTGTTTCATGTTTCCTTGGATCATGAGCAGTTAAACCTCTTAGCTAGGGCTAAGAGGTGAAGCTTGTAGTGGATCCAAGATGTTTCAATTCGTAGTTAGTTGGTTTTAAGTGTGGAATTCATGATTATGAATTATGGTTTGAAGTTTATACAAGTTTTTAAGTAGTTTTTCTTAGTCTTATGATGACTCATGGATGTTTGGGAGAATTACTTAATTTCTTAATTGGTTTTTATCAGTCTAGACCTGTATGATCCGAGGAATCGGAGTGCGCTCCAGGACTATGATCTTCATGAAGGGACTTCCTACCAAAGTTCTATTTTTCTGATTTTCTGAAATATGTATGGACTGTGCATGTGATTTGAATCAAGTTCAAATCCTGATCTAGCCTTGTCTTGTGACAGGACTTGAGGATGGTTATGATTGTGAACTGGACCTTTTGGAAAGGGGAATGACCTATGCAATTGAGCATGCTCAGCTCAGCCTACATTGAGTGAATCTTATGCATAGAACTTACATATGACAGATTGTTTGGTTTAACAGCTCTATCATCCGACTAGATAGATCTTAATATCGATTCTAGTTGAGAGAATGAGAAACTACAGCGGATTGAACATCAAGGATTGCTACAAGTGGATCCTTGAACCCCTAGTGCCTTTTTATAATTGTCTACATTCAAATTAGTTTAAAATTGCTATTCACATCAATTCTATTCAAAATCTGATTATTAGCTTTCAATAGACACTTTTAGATGTGTTTGTGAAATCCTACATAAGTCCCAGTGGATCGACCTCGGTCTTACCGAGTTTATTACTACATCGCAACCCTACACTTGGGGAAGCGAACATGTTATTGGCGCCGTTACCGGGGATTTTGACGGTTTTTCACAAATTTCTGAAATCAGTATCTATTTAGGATTTTAGGACTAACTTAGTTTGTTTATTTGATTTTTCTTTTCAGGTGCCGAATCAGGTTTTATCTTTCTAAACCTTACTCTTCTCCTTCTCCTATTCATTCCTATCTTATTCATCTCTTGTAGAGTGGGTGGAGACTCCTTTTGGATCTCTGAAAGGTCGGCCTTGTGCCACCTGGATTCCTATTGGTCGGCTCTGCCGTCTTGGATCACCTTGTGCTCAGAGATTTCTTTTCTTACCTCTACTCCTCTTTCTCCTTTTTCTGCACTTTTTCTCAAAAGATTCAAAGAGTGGGTGGGGAGTTTTCTGAACCCCTATTGACCAGGAGAAATCGGTCTCTATCCTTACTTCTGGCTTAGCCATTGCAGGACACCTTGTGCTTCGATCTTAGAGAAAAGTACAGAAAGGGAGGAAGAATTCTTCTTTCTCTTTGTTTCTTATTTTTTTTGGTTTTGCATGCCACGTTGGGCTCGGGATTCCAATAACCGACTCATAAGTGAAGGGGGGATAGTAGAAGGAATTGACAGAGAACCACGTGCTAGGAGACATATAAACTCTCCAATTTTTTCTGAAAATATGGCTGCAAATCAACCTAATCCGGGCCAAAACCAAACTGAAACAGGGGAGAATGTGGTTGAGAATGTTCCCCGACCTAGGACTTTACGTGATTTCTTGCAACCCGCAAGAGCGAGCACTCTCTCATGCATAGTTTTCCACAAAATGCAGGGAATGTGGATTTGAAACCGGGAGTGATCCAACTTCTCCCTAAATTCCATGGATTAGACAGTGAAAGTGCCTATCAACACCTTAAGGAGTTTGATGAGGTAATCACCACCATGCACTTTGCAAATGTGACTGAAGATGTAGTAAGACTCAAATTCTTCCCTTTCACTCTTAAAGATAAAGCCAAGGGTTGGCTTTATGCATTGAGGCCAAGATCAATTGGTGCATGGACTGATATGCACAGAGAATTTATAAAAAAATTCTTCCCTACTCACAAAAACGAACATGTTGAAGCGCCTTATCATGAACTTCGCCCAAAAGAAAGATGAAACTGTTAGTGCACTTTTCTGTGGCATACTAGTGCACCTTGTTTGTCAATCACTTACAGCGGTGAGTCTAGAGTCGGTTGAGCCCAAAGAAGACGAAGACCGAAGACTCAAGATGACCAGCTGCATCTAGGAAGAAGATTCAGGTATATGAGATGCCTTGGTGCCTTAACCTCGACCAAAACCTATCCCCTTTGTATCCTTGATGTCCTTGATCATAATTAGAACCCTGTAGGCATCATTGATAGGCCCTAGGTGTCCCATTTGATCAACCAAACCTTGGCCTTAATCGACAAGCTGAAGAAAGTAGAGATTCAGCACATTGTAGGGGGACCCAGGCTGGTCCGACCGGTCAAGACCGGTCGGCCAGCAGCCCTGCTGGATTTTCAAAGGCCAGCCGACCGGTCATGACCGGTCGGCCTTCACAAGTGAAGGGGTACAGCAAGGTGGGCCGACCGGTCATGACCGGTCGGCCAGTTTTGGCTTCCTGCATTGATAAGCCAGCCAGCAAAGGGGGCCGACCGGTCATGACCGGTCGACCTGATGCATTTGCCCTGTCCAGTGAGGGGGTCCGACCGGTCATGACCGGTCGGCCCATGTGTTTTGGCCTGTGCTTTGTCTTCCTTCAGCAGGGGTGTCCGACCGGTCATGACCGGTCGGGGCAGGCCGTTTTATGGCCGTTTTATGACCGTTGGAGCCTCTTTTCTATAAATATGGAGCTCCATTCTTGGGTCATGTAGAGAAGTTTTTGAGAGCCCATTCCACACTTATCTTGTACATCATTTGGGGCCTCAAAGAGGAGGTTTTCAAGTCATATCCCTTGTGTTTCAAACACAAGTATGGGCATTCAAATGCTATCAAGAGATGACTTGATTCCTCTCTCAAATCTAGAGGTGTGACACTATTCCACATAGGTATATCCTTTGTCCAAGACCTCTAGAAGACTCTCTAGGTGAATCTCCTAGTTGGAACAACCTACACATCCCATGTATGAGATTCACCCATCCTCCTAGCACCTTGGGCATTTCAAGGCATCGCATGCAAGGTGTTTGATCGAATGTGGCTGAGGCATTGGCAACGCAACGGCGGCACGATCGAGGGAGCAAAGGGACGCTGATTGAAGCACGGGAGAGCGGAGATCAAGCAACCCATTACGGCGCTAAACAAGGGGCTCATCCGACAAGTAAGTTGTCTTATTTGAGAGTCCATTTTAGAGTTTGTTTGTCAACTCGCCTTAGGGACGTTAGCCGTTCCTTGGCCCGTTAGCCGGGCCTAAACTAAGTCTCCAAGGGGGAGCCTCCGACACGGGAGTAAACGTGCGATAAGGTTGAGAGTTAGCCTATGTCTAAAACTCCGGATACGGTTGAGAGGTGAACCGATAAAACCTCCGTGTAAAGGTTGAGAGGTGAACCTCATTTAAAACCTCCGATAGTGAATGCCGGTGTGCTCAAAGGGGTTGAGTACTTGAACCGGGAGTGGAGTAGACACGTAGTCGAACCACTATACATCCTTGTGTTTGTGATTGTTCTTGAGCTCATTCTATCTTTGCATTGTTTGTTTAATTGCTTAATTATGAATGATTGATAGGAATGCATGCTAGGCACCTTATAGGCATCCCCACACAAGATGTACCTTCACTACTTGTGTAGACTTGAGCTCATTGATCCACTCTCATAAGTCTACACAAGATGCATAGGTTAGGAGCTTGATTAGTTGTATCATTTACTTCCTATGCATGCTTAGACTAGGTTTGTTTATTGCTAATCCTCTTGCTAGTCTTTTGATTGGACCCACCAAGGCTTGGAAGCCGAGGTGTTTTTACTTACAACGCTTATTTTGTTGAATTGTATTAGTAGACGAAAAGATTTTCAAAAAGGTCCTATTCACCCCCCCTCTAGGTCCATAGCCATATCTCCAAGTGTCTCTACAAGCGGTGAAACCGCAATTTCAGAAACCTTCTTCCAATGTTGGGAGAGGTTTAAGGATTTATTAAATGCATGCCCACATCATGGCTATGAAATTTGGCGGGTTATAAGCTTTTTCTATGAAGGACTGACTTCACCCATGCGCCAATTTGTAGAAATGATGTGTAATGGGGAGTTCATGAATAAGGAAGCTGATGAAGCATGGGATTATTTGGAAGAATTGGCTGAGAATGCACAGGCTTGGGACACATCGAAACCAACAAATTCCAAGACTGGCCAACAAAAGGAAAAGGGGGGAATGTATGTCTTATCAGAAGAAGATAGAATAAGTGCACGGGTGGCTAGCCTCACAAGAAAGGTCGAAGCCATGGAATTAAGGAAAAGTGAAGCGATCAACTCCACTGATGTTGAAACTGTTTGTGGAATTTGTGCTGGAAATCAACATACTACACAAGATTGCCCTACAATTTCAGCAGTTCAAGGCATCTTACAAGAACAAACAAATGCCATAAACAGTTATCAACAGCAATTTGGTGCTCCAAACTCAAACACGTTTAATCCTAATTGGAAGAACCATCCCTACTTTAGTTGGAAGAATGGACCCACTGCAAATGCAAGCAACACTCCAAAAGTATCACTGGAGGAGATGTTGGGTGCATTCGTATCGGTCCAAGCTGAGTATAACAAGACAAATTCTCTAAAAATAGATGGGTTCATGCAAGAGCAATTGAAATTCAATCAAAATTCAACTCAAGCCATCAATGATTTGAAAACATCACTGGCTAGAGTTGAATCTCATCTTAGTGTTAGAGAGAAAGGCACACTTCCTGCCCAACCTCTTCCTAACCCAAGAACCCAGTTTGAGATACAAGACGCAAGCTCATCCTCCCACCACATGGAACATGTTCAAGCTATCACCACTTTGAGAAGTGGAAAAGAAATTGACAAATCCAATCCGGTGAAGACCCCAAAGCCTAAGGATCCAAAAATTTCTAAAGAAGATGATAGCTCGAACAATACCCCACAATAAAAAGAACCGGAAAGGCAATACAAGCCAGTTGCTCCATTTCCACAAAGGTTGATTTCACCTAAACCTTTAGATAAAAATCTGGAAATTTTAGAAGTATTCAAGCAGGTGAAGATCAACATCCTGTTGTTGGATGCAATAAAACAAATACCATCTTATGCCAAATTTCTAAAGGAATTATGTACAGTCAAAAGGAAACACAATGTTCACAACAAAGTCCTTTTGACAGAGAATTTGAGTGCCATTATCAAACAAGAGGTTCCCCAAAAATACAAGGATCCGGGTAGTCCAACCATCTCATGCATCATAGGAGACTACCGGATCAAACAAGCTCTACTCGACTTGGGGGCAAGTGTGAATCTCATTCCATACTCGGTCTACGAACAACTTGGGTTAGGTGAATTGAAACCCACCAAAACCACACTCCAACTTGCTGATAGATCCATCCGTATACCGAGAGGAATGATAGAGGATGTTCTAGTCCAAGTTGATAAATTCTACTACCCAGTAGACTTTATTGTCTTGGATACACATCCCGTGATAGGCACCGGTGCTCAAATTCCTGTCATACTTGGATGACCGTTTCTAGCTACTTCAAATGCCATTATCAATTGTAGAAACGGACTTGTACAAATGTCCTTTGGAAATATGACCCTTGAGCTTAACATATTTGATTTATGCAAACAACCACGGGAGATTGATGATGATGTCCACGAACTAAACATGATCGAATCATTCGTGGAGGATACAGTCCCCTTATCACTATCTTCCGACCCTTTTGAGGCATGTGTGGCCCATTCTCATGAGATAAATGATGACACAATACAAGAGATGGATGCCATACTAGAGATGATGCCAGTGCTTGATAATAAAAGATGGAGGGCCTTATTTGAGCCTTTGCCTGTAAACGAGAACAAGGCCCTCCCATCCAACATCTAGGCACCAACACTCGACCTAAAACCATTACCAAGTGAGCTGAAATATGTTTATTTAGGTCGAGATGAGACATATCCAGTGGTGATTTCTTCCCACTTGGATAAGGAACAAGAGAGTAGGCTAATAGCCACTCTATTAGAACACAAGAGTGCCATTGGATGGTCAATTGCGGATCTCAAAGGTATAGACCCACTGATTTGTAGTCATCGCATACACCTTGAGGAGAATGCGAAGACATCTAGGCAACCACAAAGACGACTAAATCCAAACATGAAGGATGTGGTTAAGGCCGAAGTGGTAAAGTTATTGGATGTGGGTATTATTTACCCAATATCCGATAGCCAATGGGTGAGCCCAACTCAAGTGGTGCCTAAGAAATCCGGAATAACCATCGTAGCCAATGCCAATAATGAACTCGTGCCAACTAGAGTCACTACCGGTTGGAGAATGTGCATTGACTACAGGAAGCTAAACACTGTCACGAGGAAAGACCACTTCCCCCTACCATTTGTTGATCAAATTTTAGAACGGTTGGCGGGTCATTCCCACTTTTGCTTCCTTGATGGCTATTCAGGGTACAACTAAATAGAAATTGCCCATGAAGACCAAGAAAAGACTACATTCACATGTCCATTTGGCACTTTCGCCTACCGACGGATGCCGTTTAGACTATGTAATGCCCCTGCCACCTTTCAGCGTTGTATGATGAGTATTTTTTCTGACATGGTGGGGACCATTCTTGAAGTCTTCATGGATGATTTTTCCGTATTTGGTTGTAGCTTTGATGAGTGCCTTGAGCACTTGAAGTCTGTGCTGAAAAGATGTGAAGAGAAGAACCTTGTGCTGAATTGGGAGAAGTGTCACTTCATGGTTCAAAAGGGAATTGTACTTGGTCACATCATTTCACAAAATGGAATCGAGGTGGACAAAGCGAAAATTGATCTTATCTCTAACCTTCCACCACCCAAGAGCATACGAGATGTACGGTCCTTTTTAGGACACGAAGGATTTTACAGAAGGTTCATGAAGGACTTCAGTTCACTCTCTCGCCCTTTATGTAACCTACTTCAAAAGGAAAATTCATTCGAGTGGAATGAAGAATGTCAAACGGCCTTTACCACTCTTAAAGGTATGTTGACATGTGTTCCCATAATGCAACCACCTGATTGGAGCATTCCTTTTGAGATTATGTGCGATGCTAGTGACTATGCTATTGGGGCCGTGTTAGGTCAAAGAAAAGAGAAAAAACCATGTGTCATCTACTATGCAAGTAGAACCCTAAACTCAGCCCAAGCAAACTACACCACTACTGAAAAATAACTTTTAGCCGTAGTTTTTGCCTTGGACAAGTTTAGGTCCTACTTGATTGGATCCAAGATCATTATATTCACTGACCATGCCGCGCTTAAGTATCTTCTTTCTAAGAAGGATGCTAAACCACGGTTGTTAAGATGGATCCTTCTACTCCAGGAATTCGACATAGAAATACGTGATAAGAAAGGAGTAGAGAATGTAGTAGCTGACCACCTCTCTCGACTTGTCCTCACTGATTCCCCTGAAACGACTGCAATCAATGACATGTTCCCTGATGAACAAATTTTTGCTGTTTCCCAATTGCCATGGTATGCGGACATTGCTAACTATCTTGCTATAGGTATAACTCCTACATATTGGAAAAAGCAAGATAAGGATAAATTCTTCACGGAGGTGCGGAAATTCCTATGGGACGACCCATACTTATTCAAGTATTGTCCCGATCAAATCATAAGGAGATGTGTGCTAGATGAGGAACAACAAAGTATCATCTCCTTCTGTCATTCTCAGGCATGTGGTGGCCACTTTTCGGCTAAAAAGACCACAGCGAAAATTCTGCAATGTGGGTTTTATTGGCCCACCATGTTCAAAGACACACATGAGTTTTGCAAAGCATGTGAACCTTGTCAGAAATTAGGAGGAATTTTTCGTAGAAATATGATGCCACTCAATCCCATCTTAATAATCGAAATTTTTGATTGTTGGGGCATCGATTTCATGGGCCCATTCCCATCTTCTTTTGGAAACCTATACATCTTGCTTGCCGTTGATTATGTTTCCAAATGGGTCGAGGCCATCCCTTGCCAGAATAATGACCATAAAACGGTCATTCATTTTTTAAAAGAGAATATTCTTTCCCGGTTTGGAACGCCTCGAGTCATCATAAGTGATGGAGGGTCTCACTTTTGCAATCGCCCTTTTGAAACCTTAATGAAGAAATATGGCGTAACACACAAAGTGAGCACTCCCTATCACCCACAAACTAGTGGACAAGCTGAGATATCCAATAGGGAGATTAAACACATTTTAGAGAAAACGGTGAATCCCGATCGCAAGGATTGGTCACTTCAGCTTACCGATGCGCTTTGGGCTTACCGTACTGCTTTCAAAACCCCTATTGGAATGTCTCCCTATAGACTTGTCTATGGGAAGGCTTGTCACTTGCCTGTGGAGTTGGAACATAGGGCATATTGGGCTATTAAGAAGATGAATTTTAATTCTGACAAGGCAAACTCGTTACGCAAACTACAATTGAATGAACTTGCAGAAATCCGGAATGAAGCTTATGAGAATACGAGAATTTACAAGGACAAGACGAAGATATTCCATGATAAGAATATTCTTCGCAAGACATTCACGATCAATAAAAAAGTCCTCATGTATAATTCTCGCTTACACCTATTTCCGAGAAAATTGAGATCTCGATGGACCGGTCCCTACATTGTGCAAACTGTCTATCCATATGGGACTGTCGAGCTGTTGAATCCGAGGAACAGCAACATTTTTAAAGCGAATGGGCAGCGATTAAAGCCGTTCTTTGAGAAATTTCCTTCAGAAGGTATGTCCATACCTCTGAATGATCCTGTGTATCAGGATGATTGATCTCCTAGTCTGACGGAGGTATAGAGTAGTTAGGATTAGGATTTTGTTGCTTTGGTTTACTTTTGCTTAGGTTTGTTAGAAGGAGGAGGAATTCCAATTTTCACCTGTCAGGTACTCTCACTCCTCACTCCCTTTATGTTCACATTGCTCTCATGTTTGTTTACTGCACATCTTTTACATTGAGGACAATGCAAGATTTGGTTGGGGGGTGTAGGATCACTTGGATAAATCCAGCGTTTTGTAACATGTCAAGCAATTATGTGGAAATTTTTTAATTTTTCAAACATTCGAAACTCTTTTGGAAAACATCGGTTCTATGCATTCAAGATGATATGAGCATAAGAGGAGGAGATATGAAGTGCATGGGGCTGTATGTCTGGAATCTCTCATAGCATAATGGTTTTATATATGAATTCCTCTATTTCTGTGATTGATAGAAAATCTGAACACTTTTACACCTAGTCCACATTACACGATTTTCATGGGTTGAAGGGATTAGGTGATTTATGGATTAGCTAGACTTTGAATTAAGGTATTGAGAAATCAGGCCGGGGTACTTTGTCCATCCTTGTCCATGGGAAACAACGAAAGATATGGATTTCTAAAAATCCTATCCAAATTAAAAGAAAAAGGAAAAGGAAGGATGAAATTGGGAATGATGGAAAAATGGTGGAAAATTCCTATTAGGGCTACCTACTACCAACCGGGGGATGGTCTACCCGTAACCAAAGCCGGAAATGGGACGTAGTGTGAAAGTCGTCGGAAGGACGGTAAGGCAAATTCCTGTCATTGGCTTGATGTGGCTCCATGTACCTCGAGTTCTATAGTCTAGATGATCTATGAAGAAGATAATCCTAGAAACTCATGAGATGAATTTTCACTATCCACACTAGATTGAATTTGTTCAAATTCTTCTATTTATCAACCAATCAGCGGGAATTTCATATGAATGCTTATCATGTCTTGAGGGATTACAGTTTCAACTTCTGTTACCAAATAGTTCTGAATCTTACACTTGTATGTCTTGGGATGTATAGAAGAAGGGTTTCTGAAAGAGAGTTGAGTTTTGAAGAATGGGATTAGTTTCACGCATGTTTTGCTCGGGACTAGCAAAATGCTGGTTGGGGGGTGTGTTGAGCTCTTAATTGTGCATATTCTAACCCCAATTCATCACTCATTGTACGAGGTTTGCATGGTTTATAGACTAATCTAATGCATGTTTTGTGATTGCAGGTTTGAGAGTGGATTCCGCCTAATTGAAGATAAAGAGAGCTTGTTTAGGACCTTGGATGAAGACCCAAGGTGGGCCGAAGGAAGAAAGAAGTAAGGAAAGAAAGAAAGAAGCAAGAACAAGGAGAGAAAAGAAAGAAAAAGAAGAAAGAAGACTGACCGACCGGTCTTGACCGGTCGGCCAAGAGAGCCAAACCGGTCTAGACCGGTCAGCTATGCACACTGGACCAATGCTGAACAAGCCCGACCGGTCTTGACCGGTCGGCCATGCCTGCTGGAGTGCTGCTGAATAGGCCAGACCGGTCGTGACCGGTCGGCCAACCCAGTCCGACCGGTCCAGACCGGTCGGCCATGCATAAAATTTAAAAGTATCTATTCCTAGGCCGATTTTCTCTGCGCACCGCGTAACTCTGACGCAGATTCTGAATCTTTCTGAAGTTGTGGAGCCTCCTTACTATAAAAGGACACCTAGGGATCGTTCCTAGGGCATCGAAGAAGGGTTGAAGCAAGCTTGGAGGCGGCGGAAGTGAATTTCGGAGTTCCACAATTCCCTCTAGTTTGTTTTGCTGTTTTTATGAACTTTTTAGTTGTTTCATGTTTCCTTGGATCATGAGCAGTTAAACCTCTTAGCTAGGGCTAAGAGGTGAAGCTTGTAGCGGATCCAAGATGTTTCAATTCGTAGTTAGTTGGTTTTAAGTGTGGAATTCATGATTATGAACTATGGTTTGAAGTTTATGTTAGTGCACTTCTCCGTGGCATACTAGTGCACCTTGTTTGTCAATCACTTACAGCTAGTGAGTCTTGTGTCGGTTGAGCCCAAAGAAGACGAAGAACGAAGACTCAAGACGTCCAGCCGCATCAAGGAAGAAGATTCAGGTATATGAGATGCCTTGGTGCCTTAACCTCGATCAAAACCCATCCCCTTTGTATCCTTGATGACCTTGACCACATTTAGAACCCTTTAGGCATCATAGATAGGCCCTAGGTGTCACATTTGATCATCCTTTCCTAGGACTTTATGTACAGGCTGAAGATAGTAGAGTGCAGCTTGTATGTGGGGAGAACCAGGCTGGTTCGATCGGTCATGACCGGTCGGCCAGCAGCCTTGCTGCCTTATGCAATGGTCAGCTGACCGGTCATGACCGGTCATGACCGGTCGGCCAGCAGCCTTGCTGCCTTATGCAATGGCCAGCCGACCGGTCATGACCGGTCGGCCGTTTACAAACCATGGTGGCCAGCAAGTATGGCCGACCGGTCATGACCGGTCGGCCTGGAGGAATTCCTTCATCCAGCAAGGGGGGCCGACCGGTCGTGACCGGTCGGCCAGTATATTCGGCCTGGAGGCTTCTTTTGGACAGCAGAAGGGTCCGACTGGTCATGACCGGTCGGCCAGAGTTTCTCTGCCCATCCAGCAAAGGAGGCCGACCGGTCATGACCGGTCGGCCAGTGTATATGGCCTGTGCTTGTGGCTTCATGCAGCAGGGGACTCCGACCGGTCATGACCGGTCGGGTCAGGTCGTTTATGACCGTTTTCTGCCCGTTTTAGAGCCGTTGGAGCCCTCTTTTCTATATATATGGTGCTCCATTCTTGGGCAACAGGAGAGAAGTTTTTGAGAGCCCATTCCACACTTATCTTGTTCATCCTTTGGGGCCTCAAAGAGGAGGTTTTCAAGTCATATCCCTTGTGTTTCAAACGCAAGTATGGGCATTCAAATGCTATCAAGAGATGACTTGATTCCTCTCTCAAATCTAGAGGTGTGACACCATTCCACATAGGTATATCCTTTGTCCAAGACCTCTAGAAGACTCTCTAGGTGAATCTCCTAGTTGGAACAACCTACACATCCCATGTATGAGATTCACCCATCCTCCTAGCACCTTGGGCATTTCAAGGCATCGCATGCAAGGTGTTTGATCGAATGTGGCTGAGGCATTGGCAACGCAACGGCGGCACGATCGAGGGAGCAAAGGGAAGCTGATTGAAGCACGGGAGAGCGGTGATCAAGCAACCCAATACGGCGCTAAACAAGGGGCTCATCCGACAAGTAAGTTGTCTCATTTGAGAGTCCATTTTAGAGTTTGTTTGTCAACTCGCCTTAGGGACGTTAGCCGTTCCTTGGCCCGTCAGCCGGGCCTAAACTAAGTCTCCAAGGGGGAGCCTCCGACACGGGAGTAAACGTGCGATAAGGTTGAGAGTTAGCCTATGTCTAAAACTCCGGATACGGTTGAGAGGTGAACCGATAAAACCTCCGTGTAAAGGTTGAGAGGTGAACCTCATTTAAAACCTCCGATAGTGAATGCCGGTGTGCTCAAAGGGGTTGAGTACTTGAACCGGGAGTGGAGTAGACACGTAGTCGAACCACTATACATCCTTGTGTTTGTGATTGTTCTTGAGCACATTCTATCTTTGCATTGTTTGTTTAATTGCGTAATTATGAATGATTGATAGGAATGCATGCTAGGCATTTTATAGGCATCCCCACACAAGATGTACCTTCACTACTTGTGTAGACTTGAGCTCATTGATCCACTCTCATAAGTCTACACAAGATGCATAGGTTAGGAGCTTGATTAGTTGTATAATTTACTTCCTATGCATGCTTAGACTAGGTTTGTTTATTGCTTATCCTCTTGCTAGTCTTTTGATTGGACCCACCAAGGCTTGGAAGCCGAGGTGTTCTTGCTTACAAAGCCTGATATATTGAATTGCATAAGTAGGCGAAAAGAATTTGAAAAAGGTCCATATCACCCCTCTAGGTCCATAGACATATCTCCGAGTATCTCTACAAGCGGTAAAACCGCACTTTCAGTTTATACAAGTTTTTAAGTAGCTTTTCTTAGTCTTATGATGACTCATGGATGTTTGGGAGAATTACTTAATTTCTTAATTGGTTTGTATCAGTCTAGACCTGTATGATCCGAGGAATCGGAGTGCGCTCTAGGACTATGATCTTCATGAAGGGACTTCCTACCAAAGTTCTATTTTTCTGATTTTCTGAAATATGTATGGACTGTGCATGTGATTTGAATCAAGTTCAAATCCTGATCTAGCCTTGTCTTGTGACAGGACTTGAGGATGGTTATGATTGTGAACTGGACCTTTTGGAAAGGGGAATGACCTATGCAATTAAGCATGCTCAGCTCAGCCTACATTGAGTGAATCTTATGCATAGAACTTACATATGACAGATTGTTTGGTTTAACAGCTCTATCATCTGACTAGATAGATCTTAATATCGATTCTAGTTGAGAGAATGAGAAACTACAGCGGATTGAACATCAAGGATTGCTACAAGTGGATCCTTGAACCCCTAGTGCCTTTTTATAATTGTCTACATTCAAATTAGTTTAAAATTGCTATTCACATCAATTCTATTCAAAATCTGATTATTAGCTTTCAATAGACACTTTTAGATGTGTTTGTGAAATCCTACATAAGTCCCAGTGGATCGACCTCGGTCTTACCGAGTTTATTACTACATCGCAACCCTACACTTGGGGAAGCGAACAGGTACATTGGAGTCTGTCCTTGGGGAGAAGGACATGATATTCCTGGAGCCAAACCACGATCCACATCAGTCGTTTCCAACCCACTATTACGAGACCTTACACCAGAGATTTCGCCCCCTGTCCGATGCAGAAATTTGGCTGACCGGGGGGTTCCGGACCCGAGGTCATTTGAGCCCTCATCCAGGTTATGAGGCTTGGGCTAACCGGATAATCGAGCAGCACGAAGATACCCTGAAACAAGTGGGTCTCCTGAGGGCTATCCAAGCGACTTCAAGCTATTTTTATAGAGAGTCGTGCGTCTACAAGGGGTTTCTGAATCACTGGAGTTCTATTACAAACTCCTTCCACCTGTCGTATGGAGAAATGAGCATATCGCTCTGGGACCTATATCAGATTGTAGGTCTCCTTATTCGCGGCCGAATCTATGATGAATGGACGCCCAGTGACGAGGAGCTATCCAAAAAGAAGAAGGGCATCGATGAAGGCTTTTATTCTGAGGCCTGCTAAGGCCTGCTATGAGTTATTTGCGGAGCTTCCGCAATTTCTGGGCTCCAAGGATAAAGTACCATTTGAAGATTGGTTGATTTATTTCATCCATGGTCTAAAGTGAGTTTCTTCACTTGAGTTGTACTTTTGTATTCTGTTCCATTCTTTTCTTTTACTGATGATTTTTCTTTCTTTCCCAACTTGGATTACGCTCCCTATGACGAAGGTCGCAGAGACAAATTGGTCTTAGAGGCCAAGATGAAGACGAAGTTCTCGCAGCCAAACAAATTTTCTCCAACCTACGAACTCGCTAGATTTTTAGCCTATTGGCTATGCTGCGTGGCCCTTCCTAGCTCTAAGTAGGCAGACAATGTGAGAGTCTCCTGTTTTGCTGTAGCAAGGAATCTGGCTAACGGCCATCGCTATGCACTGGCCCCGGTAGTGTTGTGCCCTATCTATCAAGCCTTCGGCGGCGTTATCAGCAATAATAAAGGCTCCACTTCTTTTGGGATAAATTCCTCCTTCTGCGGATGGCATTATTTGTTGGGTTGGCTCGGAGTTTACTTCCCTTGGGTTTACGGCATGGAGCTTAAAGATTTCATTTGGAGGGGTACATGCCTTTCAGAAATAGAAGATGAACAACGAAAACTTAACGACTATTGAGGCAAAGATAGCTTGCCATGATGACGTCGACTTCTTTCTCTTCTCGGGCACTAACAGTGAAGACCTGGTTCTGCTGGATGATGACGAGAGCCTTGGCTCCTACGGGCGTTGATTTCTGATATCAATCCTCTCGGGCTCGCTGCCTTTAAGGGAGGGGGCTGAGTTTTGGAGAGAGCCATACTACCCGAATCAATTTGCCGGTCAATTCGGCTATGACCAAGGGGTACCGGAGACGCTTGAACTAGTGACGAGTGAACAGCGGGCCTATGGCACAGGACCGATCCGTTGGAAGTGGATATGGCGGCAACTTTTACTAACCAGGTCGGGTTGTTCCTTTATCGTTTTAGGTACAGAATATACTCCTGGTGCCACATATGGATGGATGAGGTGGTGGGATCACCAATATTCCTTAATCCGGAACAATCGTCACGTAGCTGACCCGGTCTTCGTCTCGCCTCCGATCATTGATCCTGCTCCCACCAATGGCCTGGGCTATGTGTCAGAGCCGCTTCATCAATTGGCCACTCTGGGCGTGCAGAAGTTTATGACCTCTCTGAACGTGATAATAGATCATGAGAAGCCCGAGCATACACTTGAAGGGTGGATCGCTTACGGACAAAGGGTCACACTGTAGGGGAATTCAGATTCCCCCCTTGTTGGTCCCATGACAAAGGGACAGAGAGAAGGTTATGATGTCAGCGACGATGATGATGACAAGGCTGACGTGGAAGGTGATGTTGGTGGAGATGAGGATGCTGGTGGGGATAATAACGACGATGATGTTGGTGATGGCAACGATGGAAGTGGTGATGGTGGTGACGAGGCTATTATAGAGGGTGGTGACAATGAGGCTGACAGAGAGGGTGACTATGAAACGAGGGTGGATGGTGCTGCAGCGGGGACCCCGTCGACTGGTGGTCGGGGAGGTTATGATCAGAGTCCAGCGAGTCGGATGAGTTTATCCAGATGCTCTGTTCCCGGAGATAGTGATTCTGAACCGTCTCCTGAGCGGTCTAGGTCTCGAGTGAAGACCGCCCCTCATGTTCCTATCGTCGATGGAGGGAAGAAGATCAAGGACATGTGGAAGCTGTACAAGGCTGAAAGGCTACGGAATCGACTCTCCCAAGTTACTGCCAGCATTTCAACTGATGATATAAGCGAGGTAAGGGAGGAAGGGGAGATGAGTTCTCAAGTTGGTACGGGTGAAAGCCACCCTACAGAGGGGGGTGAAGATGACGAGCCAATGTATGATAGATCTGTTCCTGAGGCAGATATAGAACCCATCCCTATAGATCTTGACAGTGGGGTACAAGTTGAAGATCCTCCCCTTGCCGACCCTGCCAGCACTAAGGCTGCAACCAACCCTAGCCCTACTCCTGAGGCAGGACCTGCTACTGTTACAGAAGGGGTAGCACCTCCCTCTTAAGAAACTATGCCTTTTGATGTTGCTAGTGCACCGGAGCTTGTCACGGAAGCACCTTCTGCTGTTGAATCAATTCAAGCCGCCACTGCCCCTGAGATCGTCGTTCTTTCTTCTCCTGAATTGCCTGAGCCAACAACAGAAATTGTAACTGAATGTGTCCCAGCCTTATCAACACCTGTCGCTTCAACCAGTGCACCGGTCGATGAAGTTCCTGAAATTGCTAGTATACTACTTGCCTTTATTATTTTGTTTGCTTCCTTTCTTCTGCGGCTTCTGTATGTTAATGTTTATCGTTTTCTTTACCAGCGACTGCTCCTACCAGCATCCCAGTACCTGTAGTCTTGCCCGAGGTATTCATTTCATCTCTTCGAGGCTTGTCAAGGAACAAAGCGAATCTTTTGAAGAGCCTTCTATTTGACATCGCTAACTTATTAAATAATGGGGATGAATGGTCTATCTTGGATGAGGCACTGCAGGCACTAGAACTCAACGCTACGTGGCTCGGGATTGACGTTTCTTTGATCGTCAGCCATGTGACTCAATTTAAGGAAGGGATGGCTCGAGTAAATGAAGCGAGGCACCTCAAGGTTGACCCTTTTGTCGAGGAAAAGCGCGGTCACTTGCGGTCCCTCATTCCGAAGCTCAAGTCACACAAGGCGGATGTGGCTGCAGTAAGGAAAGATTGGCAGGCTGCTGATGCTGAATGCCAAGAGGCTAATGGACGTCTCACAGAGATTGAAAATGAGATGGCCCAGTTACAAGCCGAACATTCTGTCGTCCATCTCAGGCTTTCGAAGTTCAGCAGTTAGAAGGCACGTCTGCAGTCCTCCATCGACCAGCATGAAGCGAAATGTAATGCTGTGAGGGCCCAAGTTACAGAGCTGAAGCAGTCTCTTCAGGACATTCCTAACCCTGCCCAAGTCTTAGCCGAGGCTGAAACAGTACAGAAGGTGATTGAAGAATCTGCAGTCAACTTGTTAGATCAATGTTTGAAAACTTTAGACGGTTAAACTGTAACAATCTTTACTTGTAATTTGGAATATGTTGTAATGGATGTTGTAATAACATGTATACTATTGTAGTTTCGAATTTATGTTGTGTCTTTAGCCTACATGCCATTTTATTTGAGTTTGAATGCAAATAGATTAGGCCATGTGGAAAGGAACGTCCCCCTGTTAAGACTCAAACCTATACTCATGTGAACGAAAATGTAATCGAGTCTTGGTTTAGGGCCTATCCCGATTCTTGATGGTCTCAAAAAGGGGCAGGGTGCTTGTTGAACCTCCAATTTATACATGATATGGCCCATTACATCACATTATATGCATGGTTTGCATGTTTAAAAGGCCCATCTAATGCAGGTTTTGTGATTGTAGGAACGAGAGCATACTTCATCTAATTGGAGACCAAGAAGAGATATTTAGGAGCCTTGGATGAAGACCCAAGGTGGGCCAAAGAAAGAAGAAAGCAAAGAGAGAGGAAGGAGAGAAGAAAAGAAAGAAGAAACAATGCAGAAACTAGGTCCGATCGATCAAGACCGGTCTAGACCGGTCGGCTGCACTCCCTGGACACCTGCCAGACAGGTCTAGACCGGTCGGCCAGCCCTGTCCGACCGGTCTTGACTGGTCGGCCATGTAATTTCAGTCTTCTAGATTTCAGGCAGCAAGCTATTTCCGTTTTTAGTTTTTCAGTCCAGTTTACTAGGCCCATCTTGATGATATTTAGAAATCCAACACATCCATGTTGAAGAGGAGCTCGACGCCGAAATAACTCAAGTGGTTTCGTGTCGATTGGAGCTACGGATTGACCGTGGTGGCCAAAACAATACGAACTGTCTAGAAAGTTTCAGATTTCGCTGTTCAACTCTGGGCCGGTCCAGGTGACCCATCATTGATGATATGAAGAATCTACTCTGACCATATTTTAGACCACATCCATATATGAATAACCACAAAATTTTCAGATCAAAAGGATGTGTGGTTTGATCGTACCGGTTGAAGAAAGATGGACCATCCAGAAAGATTCAACTGTGCAGATTTTATAAAAGCCCTAAGTGTTCTAATTTTTGGACCATATTCTGGAATTTTTTTGGACAATCTAATCCGTTCATCATGTAGAGGAGGAAGGTTTCTACCAACATTCAAAATTTGAGATCAATCTGACCTCTGTACACTCCGGGGCGTTGAAAGCAAGATGACTGGTTCTGAAGGTACCCGAATTGCGCAATTTTGAGAGGTGGTTGCTGATCTGATTGGTGGGCCCATTCAGAAGATAATTTTGAAAATCTAAATTATCTATAAGGAAGATCACATTACAAGGAAGCTACAAATCAAATTTGAAGGCAATCCGACCATTGCTTAAGCCGTACGAAGCGAAACAAAATCTGTTATGTTGCGGTACTCTTGCTGTATTATAAAAGGAGGTGCTCTCTTTTATTCCAAATCAGTCAAGGACGTGGGAAGCAAGGAGTTCAAGTCCTAGGAGGCTACCTAGCCTCCTACAGCTAGTTTTTCTTCCTTTTCTTAGTTCTAGTTTTAGTTTTAATATGCTTTTCCTTAGCTAACCTTTAGCTAGAGCTAGAGGTGAAATTTGTAGTTGATTTCAATGCTTTAATTCTTTTACTTCAAGTACCCTTTACTTTAATTATGGATTTTCAGGTTCTAGTTTGAATAAAGTTTGGTTTTTTAAGAAGTTTTGTGAGAGTTTGTGTGCTCCGGACATGAGTTCTTTGCAATTCTCTGAGATTACCATGATTGGGTTGTTTGAATTTGAATTGTAGTAACCCTTGAGCATGCCATAGTCCATAGGCATGGCTGTTACTCCGAAGGCTACAAGTTCAAGTTCTATGTGCTTCATTAGAACTAGAAATCTGATTTCCAGATTTAAGTGGGACTATTTGTGCTTGAATTTATATCTTCCAATTAGATGAGTGATAGGACTTTGATTCTAATTGTGTTGTACTTGGATGAATGGATTGGCATTAGACTACTACAAGTGGATCTTTGATGCTCTAGTTCTTCTTATTTTCAGATTTTCCTATTTCAAGTGAAAAACTACTTTCTTAAACTTCTTAGATTCTAGTTATTAGAGTACTTGGAATTATTTACCATTTTCCCTGTGGATCGACCTCGGTCTTACCGAGATTTATTACTACATCGCAGCCTTACACTTGAGGCTAGTGAACAGTGCTATAATCGACATGTCCTGAGTTTTAATGACTTTTCTGATAACTGTGGAAGCACAAAGTAGATGATTAGTATTTTGATTTAATCATTGTGTGGTATCATTTCTTTTGGTATCTACTTTATTACACTTTCCCTCTAATGGGGTGTTTGCAAATCACAATGTTAAAGCCCTTGTTAAGTATAATATCTTTTTAAAAACCAGCCATTCACCAGCGAACTGATGCCCTGCACTTCGCAATCTATTACCCGATAGGCTCCATTGGAATATACTTCATCGATGATGCAGACGGGATCCCATTTCGGGTCAAATTTACTTTTCGGTCCTATGGTCGGTGTCGAACACTTCATCATTAACACAAGATCACCCTTCTTGAATGATTTGCCCTTGGCACGCTTATCGAACGCGACTGAAATTTGCTTTTGATACATTTCAAGCTTTTGTTGGGCGGCGAGTCTCTTTTCATCTAAATCATCGAGTTTGACCATTCTGATCTTGGCATTATGCTCGGTTGTCAGGGAGTGTCGGAGTGCAACCCATAGTGACTCAACCTGTATTTCCATCAGGATTACAGCCTCTGTCCCGTACACTAGTGAGTAGGGCGTAGCTCGAGTGGCTGTGCAGTGTGTAGTCCGATATGCCTATAGTGCTTCGGGCAATCGTCTGTCCCAATCTTTCTTATTTTCTACCACTGTCTTTTTCAGAATCTTCACGATAGTCTTATTGAACGCCTTGGCCAGTCCATTCGCAGGAGGATAATAAGGTGATGAATAGCAATGCTTGATTTCGAACTTTACGCACAGCTTATCAATAATAGCGTTCTTGAAGGGTGTTCCATTGTCCGCGGTAATTCTCTCAGGGATACCATGTCGGTACAATATGGTGTGACAAATGAAACCTTTGACGTGTCTGGCTTTCACATTTCTCATGCCGACTGCTTCAGCCCATTTGGAGAAATAATCAGTTGCGGCAAGAATGTATTGATGCCCCTGGGAGGATGGAGGACTAATCGACTCGATCACGTCCATGCCCCAGGCTGCGAAAGGCCATGACATTACTGACTGATCAATTCTTCCCATGGTGAATGTATGATATCTGCATGGATTTGGCACTATGACATTTCTTGACATATTCTATTGCATCTTTCGTCATTGCGGGCTAGTAGTAACCCATGTGCCGCACACGATGTTGTAAATTCTTGCCTCCCTGGTGAGCACCGTATTCTCCTCAGTGAGTTTCCTTAAGCGTAGCATGCGCTTCGTCTCGACTTAGACATCGCAGTAATACCCCTTCGTATGACCGTTTGTAAAGTATGTCATTTTGAAGTATAAATGAACTAGCGCGTCTTCTAACTTGCGTGCGCATTTTGGGATTCTCTGGTGAAAATTCGTACTTCAGATAATCAATGAATGACCTTCTCCAATCGTCTTCCTCTGTAATCTTGAAGCAACAAATGGGATTGACACTCAATTCTCCACTGCACAACGCGGTCATCGGTAGAATTCTTCTTTCTTCAATTGTTACTTGAAGCGAGCTGCCTCCAGGATTAGCCAGAGTAGCGGCCAGATTGGCAAGCGCATCAGCTTGTACATTCTCCTGTCTCGATATATGTGAGATACTGCTATTTTGAAACTGATCGAACATTGACTGCGCTTGATGGCAATAGGGCGATAACTCGGGCTTGCGAACTTCATATTCTGTCGTCAGTTGTTTGATGACAAGCCTAGAGTCTCCATAGATATGTATTTCCTTGATCTGCATTTCCAAGGCCAATTGTAACCCGATAATAAAGGCCTGGTACTCTGCTTCATTGTTGGTGCATGCCGGGACTATCGTGAATGAGTAGGGTAACAAGTCTCCTTGCAGACTGATGAATATAACTCCTGCCCTTGACCCTATCGCTCTCACTGCACCATCGAAATACATTTCCCAATGGCGTACTTCATTAATCGCCATAACCTAATCGTCTCGGAGGTCATACTCTATTTCTTCACCACTCGACACTGGATGTGCGGCAGGAAGTCTGCGATTGCTTGTCCCTTGATAGCCCGAGCTGGCATGTATGTCACGTCGAATTTTGACAAGAGAAGGGCCCACTTGGCCAACCGCTCAAACAACATGGGTCTGTTCATGAGAAACTTGATGGGATCCGCTTTAGATATCAATGTTACTGGTGAGAGAGACAGTAATGTCTGAGTTTCTTAACAGCAAAGATCAATGCCAGACATATTTTTTCGATCGTTGAGTAGTTAAACTCGGCTCTCACTAGTGTGCGGCTCAAGTAATAGAGTGTGCTTTCCTTTCCTTCTTCGTTCTTCTGGGCTAAGAGGTCTCCCAGTGAATTTTCGCCGACGGCGATATAGAGGATTAGTAGTTCCCCTTTGATCGGTGTTGTAAGGACTGGAGATTTTTTGAGCAGGTCTTTCAGAGAGTCGAATGCTTTCTGACAAGCCTCGTCCCACTCAAACTGGACTCCTTTCTTGTTGAGGTGAGAAAATGGCTGACAACGGCCAGATAAGTTCGAGATGAATCTTCTTAAGTACGCAACCCAACCTTGGAAAATTTTCAGCTCTTTAAGATTCTTTGGAGGTGGCATCTCTCTGATTGCCTTAATCTTTATTGGGTCGATTTCTATGCCTCGGTGCCTAATGACAAACCCTAAGAACTTGCTAGAGGAAACCCCGAACGCGCATTTCAGTGGGTTCATACGGAGGCTTTTCTTCCTCAATCTTTGAAAAACTTGTCGTAGATGCTCTCTATGCTGCTCATGCTCGGCCGACCTCACTACCAGATCATCTACGTAGCATTCGACGTGCTTATGCGTCATGTCCTGGAAGATTACTTGCATCGCGCGCTGATATGTTGCCCCTGCATTCTTCAACCCAAACGGCATCACACGGTAGTAGTATATGCCCAATGTCGTACGGAAGGCCATCGATTCTTCATCCTCCGGGGCCATATGAATCTGATTATACCCCGAGTAACCATCCATGAAGGACATCACTGCGTATCCTATTGTGCTGTCAATCAGTAGTTCTGGGATAGGCAGTGGGAAATCATCTTTAGGGCATGCTTCGTTAAGGTTCTGAAAGTCTCTGCAGACTCGGATTTGACAGCCCTTTTTCTTGACCGGCAAAATATTTGAAATCCATCGTGGTTATTTGACTTCTCGGATAAACCCAGCTTGGATTAACTTCTCAACCTCTTCTTTGATCTTGGGTACTATATCTGGATGGAATCGTCGCTGAGGTTGCTTGATGTTGAGTTCTTAATTGTGCATATTCTAACCCCAATTCATCACTCATTATGCTAGTTGTTATGGTTTATAGACTAATCTAATGCATGGATTCGTGATTGTAGGGATGAGAGAGAGAAGCATCAATTAAAGACCTAAAAGTGCTAGTTAGAAGCAAAGAAGATCAAAGGGGCTAGCGTAGAAGAATGAAAGAAAGAAGTCAGAGAAAAGAAGAAAAGAATGCAGAAGAAGGTGCCCACGACCGGTCGTCCGACCGGTCGTCCAAAGCCAAAGACCAGTCGTCCGACCGGTCCGCACATGCACAGAGGAGGCATAGAGGCCATAGCTTCGTGGACTGTTCACGACCGGTCGTGCGACCGGTCGTCCAATTCTGCGACCGGTCGTGCGACAGGTCCTTAAATTAATTTTTCGGGACAAAACTCTCTGGACACTTTTAGGCTATTTTGAGACGTGTCGTTCAGCACTGCGACCGGTCGTCCAGCCACTGCGACCGGTCGTCTGCGTAAGTTTTAAACTTCTAATTCTGGCACCGATTTTCTCTGCGCACTGCGTAAGTGTTACGCAGATTCTCGAATCTTCTGAAGTTGCGGAGCCTCCCCACTATAAAAGGACACCTAGGGATCGTTCCTAGGGTATCTTAGAAGGGTTGAAGCAAGGTTGGAGGCGACGGAAGTGGATTTCGGAGTTTCACAACTCCTTCTAGTTTGTTTTACTGTTTTATGCTTTTTTTAAGTTATTTCATGTTTCCTTGGATCATGAGTAGCTAAACCTCTTAGCTAGGGCTAAGAGGTGAAGCTTGTAGTGAATCTAAGATGTTTCAATTCGTATTTAGTTGATTTTAAGTTTGGAATTCATGTTTATGAACAATGGTTTGAAGTTTATACAAGTTCTAAGTCGTTTTTCTTAGTCTTATGATGACTCATGGATGTTTGGGAGAATTACTTAAGTTCTTAACTGCTTTGTATAAGTCTAGACCTGTATGATCCGAGGAATTGGAGTACACTCTAGTACTATGATCTTCATGTGGGGACTTCCTACCAAAGTTCTACTTTTTTGGTTTTCTGAATTATGTAGGGGACTGTGCATGTGATTTGAATCAAGTTCAAATTGTAATCTAGCCTTGTCTTGTGACAGGACTTGAGGATGGTTATGATTGTGATTTGAGCCTATTGGAATTGGGACTGACCTATGCAATTGAGCATGCTCAGTCTAGCTTACATTGAGTGAATCATATGCATTGAACTTACATATGACAGATTGTTTGGTTTAACATCTCTATCATCCAGCTAGATAGATCTTAATATCGATTCTAGTTGAGAAAGTGAGAAGCCACAGCGGATTGAACATCAAGGATTGCTACAAGTGGATCCTTGAACCCCTAGTGCCTTTTTATAATTATTTACCTTCAATTTAATTCAATTTTGTTACTCACATCAAATTCATACAAAATCTGGTTGTTAGCTTTCAATAGACACTATTGGATGTGTTTGTGAATTCCTACACAAGTCCCTGTGGATCAACCTCAGTCTTACCGAGTTTATTACTACATCGCAACCCTACACTTGGGGAAGCGGACAAGTTTTTGGCGCCGTTGCCGGGGATTTTGACGGTTTTTTCACAAATTACCAAAAATAGAATCTATTTAGGATTTTTAGAAATAGTTCTAACTTAGTTTATTTTGATTTGTTTTTCTTTTTCAGGGATTTTTAGGAAGTTGAAGAGGACGTAAGGATTTCAAGTGCTCGAATCAGGTTTTATCTTTCTAACCCTTACTCTTCCCCTTCTCCTATTCATTCCTATCATATTCATCTCTTGTAGAGTGGGTGGAGACTCCTTTTGGATCTCTGAAAGGTAGGCCTTATGTCACCTAGATTCCTATTGGTCGGCTCTGCCGTCTTGGATCACCTTGTGCTTAGAGATTTCTTTTCTCACCTCTACTCCTCTTTCTCCTTTTTCTACACTTTTTCTCAAAAGATTCAAAGAGTGGGTGGGGAGTTCTCTGAACCCCTATTGACCAGGAGAAATTGGTCTCTATCCTTGCTTCTGGCTTAGCCATTGCAAGACACCTTATGCTTCGGTCTTAGAGAAGAGTAAAGAAAGGGAGGAAGAATTCTTCTTTCTCTTTGTTTCATATTTTTTTGGTTTTACATGCCACATTGGGCTAGGGATTCCAATAACTGACTCATAAGTGAAGGGGGGATAGTAGAAGGAATTGACAGAGAGCCACGTGCTAGGAGACATCTAGACTCTCCAATTTTGTCTGAAAATATAGCTGTGAATCAACCTAATCCAATGGCCAATCCTAATCTGGGCCAAAACCAAACTGAAACGGGGGAGAATGTGGTTGAGAATGTTCCCCGACCAAGGACTCTACGTGATTTCTTACAACCAGCAAAAGCGAGCACTCCCTCATGCATAATTTTTCCACAAAATGCAGGGAATGTGGATTTAAAATCGGGAGTGATCCAACTTCTCCCTAAATTCCATGGATTAGACAGTGAAAGTGCCTATCAACACCTTAAGGAGTTTGATGACCATGCACTTTGCTAATGTGACTGACGATGTGGTGAGACTTAAATTCTTCCCTTTTACTCTTAAAGATAAAGCTAAAGGTTGACTTCATGCATTAAGGCCAAGATCAATTGGTGCATGGACTGATCTGCATAGGGAATTCATAAAAAAATTCTTCCCTACTCACAAAACAAACATGTTGAAGCGCCTTATCATGAACTTTGCCCAAAAGGAAGATGAAACCTTTTTCCAATGTTGGGAGAGGTTTAAGGACCTATTAAACGCATGCCCACATCATGGCTATGAAATTTGGCGGGTTATAAGCCTTTTCTATGAAGGACTGACTTCACCCATGCGCCAATTCGTAGAGATGATGTGTAATGGGGAGTTCATGAATAAGGAGGCTGATGAAGTATGGGATTATTTGGAAGAATTGGCTGAGAACGCACAGTTTTGGGATACATCGAAACCAACAAATTCCAAGACTGGCCAACAAAAGGAAAAAGGAGGAATGTATGTCTTATCAGAAGAGGATAGCATAAGTGCACGGGTGGCTAGCCTCACAAGAAAGGTCGAAGCCATGGAATTGAGGAAAGGAGAGACGATTAACTCCAATGACGTTGAAACTGTTTGTGGAATTTGTGCTGGAAATCAACATGCAACACAAGAGTGTCCCACAATTTCAGCAGTTTAGGACATCTTACAAGAACAATCAAATGCCATAAACAGTTATCAACGGCAATTTGGTGCTCCAACATCAAACACGTTTAATGCTAGTTGGAAGAATCATCCCAACTTCAGTTGGAGGAACGGACCCACTGCGAATGCAACCACTATTCCTCAAGCTCAACCTATACTAGGTCCATCTCTAGTCATTACTCCAAAAGTGACGCTAGAGGAGATGTTGGGTGCATTCGTATCGGTCCAAGCTGAGTATAACAAGACAAATTCTCTAAAAATAGATGGGTCCATGCAAGAGCAATTGAAATTCAATCAAAATTCAACTCAAGCCATTAATGAATTGAAAACATCAATGGCTAGAGTTGAATCTCATCTTAGTGTTAGAGAGAAGGGCACACTTCCTGCCCAACCTCTTCCTGACCCAAGAACCCAGTTTGAGATACAAGATGCAAGCTCATCCTCCCACCATACGGAACATGTTCAAGCTATCACCACTTTGAGAAGTGGGAAAGAAATTGACAAATCTAATCCGGTGAAGGCCCCAAAGCCTAAGGATCCGAAAATTTCCAAAGAGGATGATAGCTCAAACAACACTCCACAAGAGAAAGAACCGGAAAGGCAATACAAGCCGGTTGCCCCGTTTCCACAAAGGTTGATTTCACCTAAACCTTTAGATAAAAATCTAGAAATTTTAGAAGCTTTCAAGCAGGTGAAGATCAACATCCCGTTGTTGGATGCAATAAAACAAATACCATCTTATGCTAACTTTTTAAAGGAATTGTGTACAGTCAAAAGGAAACACAATGTTCACAACAAAGTACTTTTGACTGAGAATTTGAGCACCATCATCAAACAAGAGGTGCCCCAAAAATACAAGGATCTGGGTAGTCCAACCATCTCATGCATCATAGGAGATTACCGGATTAAACAAGCCTTACTCAATTTAGGGGCAAGTGTGAACCTCATTCCTTACTCCGTTTACGAACAACTTGGGTTAGGTGAATTGAAACCCACCAAAACCACACTCCAACTTGCTGATAGATCCATTCGTATACCGAGAGGAATGATTGAGGATGTTCTAGTCCAAGTGGATAAATTCTACTACCCAGTAGACTTTATTGTCTTGGATACACATCCCGTGATAGGCACCGGTGCTCAAATTCCCATCATACTTGGCCAACCGTTTCTAGCTACTTCAAATGCAATTATCAATTCTAGAAACGGACTTGTACAAATGTCCTTTGGAAATATGACTCTTGAGCTTAACATATTTGATTTATGCAAACAACCACGGGAGGTTGATGATGATATCCACGAACTAAACATGATTGAATCATTCGTGGAAGATACATTCCCCTTGTCACTATCTTCCGACCCTTTGGAGGCATGTATGGCCCATTCTCATGAGACAAATGATGACACAATACAAGAGATGGATGCCATTCTAGATGTGATGCCGGTGCTTGATAATAAAAGATGGAGGGCCCTATTTGAGCCTTTGCCTGTAAACGAGAACAAGGCCCTCCCATCCAACATCAAGGCACCAACACTCGACCTGAAACCATTACCAAGTGAGCTGAAATATGTTTATTTAGGTCGAGATAAGACATATCCAGTGGTGGTTTCTTCCCACTTGGATGAGGAACAAGAGAGTAGGCTGATGGCCACTCTATTAGAGCACAAGAGTGCCATTGGATGGTCAATTGCGGATCTCAAAGGCATAGACCCACTGATTTGTACTCATCGCATACACCTTAAGGAGAATGCGAAGACATCTCGGCAACCACAAAGACGACTGAATCCAAACATGAAGGATGTGGTTAAGGCCAAAGTGGTGAAACTATTAGATGTGGGTATTATTTACCCAATATTCGATAGTCAATAGGTGAGCCCAACTCAAGTGGTGCCTAAGAAATCCGGAATAACCATCGTAGCCAATGCCAATAATGAACTCGTGCCAACTAGAGTCACTACCGGTTGGAGAATGTGCATTGACTACAGGAAGCTAAATAATGTCACGAGGAAAGACCATTTTCCCCTACTGTTTGTTGATCAAATTTTAAAACGGTTGGCGGGTCATTCCTACTTTTTCTTCCTTGATGGCTATTCAGAGTACAACCAAATAGAGATTGCCCGTGAAGACCAAGAAAAGACTACATTCACATTTCCATTCGGCACTTTCGCCTACCGACGGATGCTGTTTGGACTATGTAATGCCCCTGCCACCTTTCAGCGTTGTATGATGAGTATCTTTTCTGACATGGTGGGGATAATTCTTGAAGTCTTCATGGATGATTTTTCGTATTTGGTTGTAGCTTTGATGAGTGCCTTATGCACTTGAAATCTGTGCTGAAAAGATGTGAAGAGAAGAACCTTGTGCTGAATTGGGAGAAGTGTCATTTCATGGTTCAAAAGGGAATTGTACTTGGTCACATCGTTTCACAAAATGGAATCGAGGTGGACAAAGCAAAAATTGATCTTATCTCTAACCTTCCACCACCCAAGAGCATACGAGATGTACGGTCCTTTTTTGGGACACGCAGGATTTACAGAAGGTTCATAAAGGACTTTAGTTCACTCTCTCGTCCTTTATGTAACCTACTTCAAAAGGAAAATTCATTCGAGTGGAATGAAGAATGTCAAAAGGCCTTTACTACCCTTAAAGGTATGTTGACATGTGCTCCCATAATGCAACCACCTGATTGGAACCTTCCTTTTGAAATTATGTGCGATGCTAGTGACTATGCTATTGGGGCCGTGCTAGGCCAAAGAAAAGAGAAAAAGCCATGTGTCATCTACTATGCAAGTAGAACCCTAAACTTAGCCCAAGCAAACTACACCACTACTGAAAAAGAACTTTTAGCCGTAGTTTTTGCCTTGGACAAGTTTAGGTCCTACTTGATTGGATCCAAGATCATTATATTCACTGACCATGCCGCGCTTAAGTACCTTCTCTTTAAGAAGGATGATAAACCACGGTTGTTAAGATGGATCCTTCTACTCCAGGAATTTGACATAGAAATACGTGATAAGAAAGGAGTAGAAAATGTCGTAGCTGACCATCTCTCTCGACTTGTCCTCACCGATTCCCCTGAAACGACCGCGATCAATGACATGTTCCCTGATGAACAAATTTTTGTTGTTTCTCAATTGCCATGGTATGTGGACATTGCTAACTATCTTGCTACAGGTACAATTCCTACACATTGGAAAAAGCAAGATAAGGATAAATTCTTCACTGAGGTGCGAAAATTCCTATGGGACGACCCTTACTTATTCAAGTATTGTCCCAATCAAATCATAAGGAGATGTGTGCCAGATGATGAACAACAAAGTATCATCTCCTTCTGTCATTCTCAGGCATGTGGTGGCCACTTTTCAGCTAAAAAGACCATAGCGAAAATTCTGCAATGTGGGTTCTATTGGCCCACCATGTTCAAAGACACACATGAGTTTTGCAAAGCATGTGAACCCTGTCAGAAATTAGGAGGAATTTTTCGTAGAAATATGATGCCACTCAATCCCATCTTAATAATCGAAATTTTTTATTGTTGGGGCATCGATTTCATGGGCCCATTCCCATCTTCTTTTGGAAACGTATACATCTTGCTTACCGTTGACTATGTATCCAAATGGGTCAAGGCCATCCCTTGCCGGAATAATGACCATAAAACGGTTATTCGCTTCTTAAAAGAGAACATTCTTTCCCGGTTTGGAACACCTCGAGTCATCATAAGTGATGGAGGGTCTCACTTTTGTAATCGCCCTTTTGAAACTTTAATGAAGAAATATGGCGTCACACACAAAGTGAGCACTCCCTATCACCCACAAACGAGTGGGCAAGCTGAGATATCCAATAGGGAGATTAAACACATTTTGGAGAAAACAGTGAACCCCGATCGTAAGGATTGGTCGCTTCGGCTTACCGATGCGCTTTGGGCCTACCGTACTGCTTTTAAGACTCCTATTGGAATGTCTCCCTATAGACTTGTCTATGGGAAGGCTTGTCACTTGCCTGTGGAGTTAGAACATAGGGCATATTGGGCTATTAAGAAGATGAATTTCAATTCTGACAAGGCGAGCTCGTTGCGCAAACTACAATTGAATGAACTTGCAGAAATTCGGAACAAAGCATATGAGAATGCGAGAATTTACAAGGACAAGACGAAGATATTCTATGATAAGAATATTCTTCGCAAGACATTCACGATCAATCAAAAAGTCCTCATGTATAATTCTCGCCTACATCTATTTACAGGAAAGTTGAGATCTCGATGGACCGGTCCCTACATTGTGAAAAATGTCTATCCATATGGGACTGTCGAGCTGATATATTCAAGGAACGGCAACATTTTTAAGGCGAATGGGCAGCGATTAAAGCCGTTCTTTGAGAAATTTCCTTCAGAAGGTATGTCCATACCTCTGAATGATCCTGTGTATCAGGATGATTGATCTCCTAGTCTGATCGAGGTATAGAGTAGTTAGGATTAGGATTTTGTTGCTTTTATTTGCTTTTGCTTAGGTTTGTTAGAAGGAGGAAGAATTTCACTTTTCACTTTTTCAGGTATTCTCATCCCTCACTCCCTTTTATTTTCAAATTGCTCTCATGTTTTGCATATTGCATATCTTATTACATTGAGGACAATGCAAGATTTGGTTGGGGGGTGTAGGATCACTTGGATGAATCCAGCGTTTTGTAACATTTCGAGCAACTGTGTAGAAATTTTTCGAGTTTTCAGAAATTCAAGACTCTTTTGGAAAACTTTGCTTCTATGCATTCAAGATGATATGAGCATAAGAGGAGGAGATATGAAGTAGGTAAGGTTGCAAGTTTTGAATTTCTCACAACATAATGGTTTTATATGTGAATTCCCCTATTTTTGTGATTGATAGAAAATTTGAACACTTTTACATTTAGTTCACATTACACGATTTTCACGGGTTGAAGGGATTATGTGATTTGTGGATCAGTTAGATGTTGATTCAAGGTGTTAAGACATCAAGCTGGGGTACGTTGTCCATCCTTGTCCATGGGAAAATAATGAAGGATATGGATTTCTAAAAATCCTATCTAATTTAAAAGAAAAAGGAGAAGGAAGGATGAAATTGGGAATGACGGAAAAATGGTGGAAAAATTCGATTAGGGCTACTTACTGCCAACCGGGGGATGGTCTACCCATAACCAAAGCCGGAAATGGGACGTAGTGTGAAAGTCGTCGGAAGGACAGTAAGGCAAATTCCCGTCATTGGCTTGTTGTTGCTCTATATACCTTGAGATCCATAGTCTAGTTGATTTATGAAGAAGATAACCCTGGAAACTCATGAAAAGAATTTTCACTATGCACACTAGATTGAAATTGTTCAAGTTCTTCTATTTATCAACCAATCAGCGGGAATTTCATATGGGTACTTATTATGATTTGAGAGTTTACGATTTCAATCTCTTTCACCTAATTTCTCTAACTCTTACTCTTATGTATCTTGGGATGTATAGAAGAATGGTTTCTAAAGGGGAGTTGGGTTTTGGAAAATGGAATTAGTTTCACGCATGTTTTGCTGGGGACTAGCAAAATGCTGGTTGGGGGGTGTGTTGAGTGTTAGTGCACTTTTTTGTGGCATACTAGTGCACCTTGTTTGTCAATTACTTAGGTCAGTGAGTCTAGTGTCGGTTGAGCTTAATGAAGATGAAGACCAAAGACTCAAGATGGACCGGCTGCATCAAGAAAGGAGAAACAGGTAAATGTGATGCCTTGGTGTGCCTTGCCTTGACCAAAACCTAACCCATAACCTCTTAGATGACTTGGATCAACTAGGTATACCTTTAGTCATCATCATTAGTCTTAGAACTCCATGAAAAACATGATAAGTTAGACTAATTTAAGAGGTGGAAGCTGTTGTAAACAAAACAGCTCAAAACAGCAGTTTCCGATTGATCTCCGATCAATCGGACGTTGGTTCCGATAGGACTCCGATCAATCGGACAGAAGCTCCGATCAATCGGAAATTTTTCCAGCAACCTTGAAAATCCATTGGACATATTTCCGATCAATCGGACAGTCTTCCGATCCATCGGAAGGGGTCCGTCCGATCAATCGGACAGTGTTCCGATCAATCGGAATATCTTCTAGAGACTTCACTGGATAGATTTCTGATCAATCGGACTTGTCTCCGATCAATCGGACAGGTCTTCGATCCATCGGACCTTCTTCCGATCAATCGGAGATGCGCGAATCTGCCCATTTTTTGACCGTTGGAAGAAAATCTATTTAACATGGGGGATTCGTTTTTGAGCTGAGAGAGGGGATTTTGAGGAGATAGAAGCCACCATTGCTAGAGATCATTAGAGGCTCTATCCAAAACCTAAAGCAAGTCATTCTCCTTGTGTTTTCATCACAAGCTTGGGCCATTCAATGGTATCTTGAGAATGGACTTGTTCCCTCTTGATTCCTAGGGTTTAGACACCTTGATGATAGTTAAATCCTTTGTCTAAACACTACCTTAGAGTCCATTTAGGTGCATTCCTCTAGGAAACCCATTTCCTACCATTTGTAGAGGTTTCACCATTCCCTAGCACCTTGGGCATCTTCAATGGAGCATCATATGCAAGGTAGCTGATCTTGGAGTTGAAGCCTTGGCAAAGCAACGGCGTCAACGATCGGGGGAGCATAAGGGGAGCTGATTCAAGCACGGGAGAGCGAGAAGAAGCAACCCAAGACGGCGCAATAAGGGGCTCAATCCGACAAGTAAGGTTGTCTTGTTAAGAGTCCATCCACTCAATTCCCTGTGGGAGTTGAGTGTAGAGTTTGTTTGACAAACTCGCCCCGGGGTCGTTAGCCGATCCTTGGCCTATTAGTTGGGCCTAAAATCTAGGGACGTCAGCCGTTCCTTGGCACGTTAGTCGGGCCTAAAACAAAGTCTCCAAGGGGGAGCCACCAACACGGGTGCAAACGTGTAGGTTGGGAGGAACCTGTAAACTCCCCGTTTGGGTGGATCCGAATTAAAACACCTTGGTTGAGAGGAACCAGATTTAAACTCCCCAGTGAATGCCGGTGTGATCAAAGGGGTTGAGTACTTGAACCGGGAGTGGAGTAGACAAGTAGTCGAACCACTATACATCGTTGTGTTTGTGATTGATTCTTGAGCACATTTCTCTTTATGCATTATGTTTAATTGATTAATTATGAATGCTTAGTTAGGAATGTATGCTAGGCACTTGATAGGCACATCCACACTCACAAGATGTACTTTCACTACCTCATGTTGACTTGAGCCTTTCTTGATCCACCCTCTATAGTCCACATGAGTTGTTTAGACTAGGTTGCTGATTGCTCTTATCTTTTGCTAGTCTTTTAATTGGACCCACTTAGGCTTGGAAGCCGAAGTGTTAATCGCTTACGTAGTATAATTTGTTGAATTTGTAAAGTAGGCGAAAAGATTTTTTAAAAAGGTCCTTATACCCCCCTCCTATAGGTTCAGCCATAATTCTAGTTGCTCCTCAAGCTTCCGCACGCGTATGCGTAGGGTGTCGTGTTAGGCTACCCGACGCAATTTCATTGAGTTCTTAATTGTGCATATTCTAACCCCAATTCATCACTCATTATGCTAGTTGTTATGGTTTATAGACTAATCTAATGCATGGATTCGTGATTGTAGGGATGAGAGAGAGAAGCATCAATTGAAGACCTAAAAGTGCTAGTTAGAAGCAAAGAAGATCAAAGGGGCTAGCTTAGAAGAATGAAAGAAAGAAGTCAGAGAAAAGAAGAAAAGAATGCAGAAGAAGGTGCCCACGACCAGTTGTCCGACCGATCGTCCAAAGCCAAAGACCGATCGTCCGACCGGTCCGCACATGCACAGAGGAGGCAGAGAGGCCATAGCTCTGTGGACTGTTCACGACCGGTCGTGCGACCGGTCGTCCAATTCTGCGACCGGTCGTGCGACCGGTCCTTAAATTAATTTTTCGGGACAAAACTCTCTGGACACTTTTAGGCTGTTTTGAGACCGGTCTTTCAGCACTGCGATCGGTCGTCCAGCCACTGCGACCGGTCGTGCAACCAGTCGTCTGCGTAAGTTTTAAACTTCTAATTCTGGCGCCGATTTTCTCTGCGCACTGCGTAAGTGTTACGCAGATTCTCGAATCTTCTGAAGTTGCGGAGCCTCCCCACTATAAAAGGACACCTAGGATCGTTCCTAGGGTATCTTAGAAGGGTTGAAGCAAGGTTGGAGGCTACGGAAGTGGATTTCGGAGTTCCACAACTCCTTCTAGTTTGTTTTACTGTTTTATGCTTTTTTAAGTTGTTTCATGTTTCCTTGGATCATGAGCAGCTAAACCTCTTAGCTAGGGCTAATAGGTGAAGCTTGTAGTGAATCTAAGATGTTTCAATTCGTATTTAGTTGGTTTTAAGTTTGGAATTCATGTTTATGAACAATGGTTTGAAGTTTATACAAGTTCTAAGTCATTTTTCTTAGTCTTATGATGACTCATGGATGTTTGGGAGAATTACTTAAGTTCTTAACTGCTTTGTATAAGTCTAGACCTGTATGATCCGAGGAATTGGAGTATGCTCTAGTACTATGATCTTCATGTGGGGACGTCCTACCAAAGTTCTACTTTTCTGGTTTTCTGAATTATGTAGGGGACTGTGCATGTGATTTGAATCAAGTTCAAATTGTAATCTAGCCTTGTCTTGTGACAGGACTTGAGGATGGTTATGATTGTGATCTGAGCCTATTGGAATTGGGACTGACCTATGCAATTGAGCATGCTCAGTCTAGCTTACATTGAGTGAATCACATGCATTGAACTTACATATGACAGATTGTTTGGTTTAACAGCTCTATCATCCAGCTAGATAGATCTTAATATCGATTCTAGTTGAGAAAGTGAGAAACCACAGCGGATTGAACATCAAGGATTGCTACAAGTGGATCCTTGAACCCCTAGTGCCTTTTTATAATTATTTACCTTCAATTTAATTCAATTTTGTTACTCACATCAAATTCATACAAAATCTGGTTGTTAGCTTTCAATAGACACTATTGGATGTATTTGTGAATTCTACACAAGTCCCTGTGGATCGACCTTGGTCTTACCGAGTTTATTACTACATCGTAACCCTACACTTGGGGAAGCAAACACTTGACCTCCTTTTTCCCTTTCATGATGCCCAGCTTGTGTATCGCAATCGCTGGACTAAGCCCTGGCATTTCTGAGTATGTCTAGGCAAATATATCTTTGTTCTCTTTCAACAGTTGAATGTATTTCTCCCTCTCTTCTTTTGGGACATTCCTATTTAGGTATGTATTTTTAGGCTCTTCTGGGGTTCCTAAATTTATTTCTTTGAGCTTATCTATCGTGGGCTATACACTGGGTTGGATGATGTCGACTACCTCTGGTGGTTGTACCTCTTTTGTGGGACTGATTGTCACCATGTTGACGTGTCTAATCTTCATCTTTGCCCCTAGCCCTTCTCTGCCTTGGTAAGCTTCGGTGTTTTCTTCGAATGGGGCTAACATTCTTCCATTCAAGGCTAATTCTGAGTAATAGAAGCCCATATTCTTCATGATATTACGGCTGGCTTCACTGTATCTTTCTTCTTCTATTGGTTGAGGTAAATAGAATGATTTCTCGGCCTCGTCCTTAGATTGCACAGGTTCATTTGGCACTGAATAAAATTTGATTTCTTTCTTCGCATTGGCACTTGGTGGAACCAAAAACTGGCTAGGAGCTCTTGGGAAAGGCTTAACTCTTCCTATTTTCAGCACTGGCACATTGAAGCTAGATTTGAGCACACAAATGTGCTTATTTGATATCATCTCTAAGACGGATTGCCCTGGCTATCGCAAGTGCTTCAGAACTATATAAAACTTCTTGGTGGTTTCTTGCGGTTTTCTTCTAAACGACTTGCGGTTTCTTTTTGAGTAATAAACCGAGGCTTGCCTTTCTATTCAAACTCATTGACTTGGGGTTTTTCCCCTTGCCCTTTCTACGTTACATCGGGCTTCTTTATGACCTCCCTCTCATCGACCAAGTCATAGTACCGGGCATCGGCCAAGAATGATTCTGAGATCGTATACGGCTTTGGGTCTGCTGCCACTCTGTACTAAACTCCCTCTCTGCTATATTTGAAGCACTGATGATAGGTTGAGGGAATGACGCGGTTCTGATGGAGCCACGGCCTCCCTAGCAGGAGATTATACGTTGTTATTGCATCGATTACTTGGCATGTTACTTTCGTCTTTAGCTCTTCAATTTATAGCATCACAGTGATCGACCCCAGAGTGCGCTGGCTATCTTGATTAAACCCTTGAATAACCATGGTGCTGGGACGCAGGGCTGACGGTCTGTAACCCAACCTCTGTAGTGTCTTCAATGACATGATGTTAACTGTGGATCCGTTGTCAAGCATACATCACTTAACTTCTGTGTCTGTAATCGTCCCTATAACCATCAACGAACGATTATGGTCTGTCACTTCAATCATGTGGTCTTCTTTAGAGAACGTGATTACGGAGGGGTGATGTATCTGCATTGCTTGCTGAATCGGTGCATTTCCTTCCT
The DNA here is from genome assembly GCA_003013855.2 of Liriodendron chinense. Lineage (NCBI taxonomy): Eukaryota > Viridiplantae > Streptophyta > Magnoliopsida > Magnoliales > Magnoliaceae > Liriodendron > Liriodendron chinense. The sequence continues at coordinate 11,042 of PVNU02002689.1, read as the reverse complement.
AGAATTTATCAGGATTGTTCATTTCTGTTTTGATCTCTGTCATCACCACTTCTCTGACTTCACCGTCTAGCAGTGCATTGATCAACATCTCCCTATATACCTTTAAGAGACATAAGGCATCATATATGCTCAAGCAGGCTGGGACTTTTCGTAGGTGTGACACGATATCATATGCTACTGGTGATGCCCCTAGGGCCTTGTTGATGGTATATCCGGGTTCCCGTCTTATTGCATTGGGTCGACTGATCCTGGCAGAATGCATTTCGGCATTTGCTTTCCGGATCGGAGGATGATGGCATTGACTTCTTCCTCGCCTGCCCGTGATGTCTCTACCGCTGACGGCCGTTCTATGAATGATACCATCGCACAATGTACCTGAGCCTCGATAAGTCAGCCCTTCTCCTGGCTATTCTCTTTTTTCATCCCTTTCTTCTCGCGGTTAAGAAGTCTTCGTCTATTCTCGAGTTTTCTCTTACTGCTGACCAAAGTCTAAGGTTCTTTGGGTTCTGGGAACGGCGTGTGCAAACGGATGTTTCTTCTGAGGGGAGTGCTAAAACTATCGTAGATGTTTCCTTTCTTGTCGTCTGTGGTGATTTCTTACTGATCACCCCTTGGTTGATCAACCCTTGTATTCTTCCCTTTAAACTAAAACAGTCTTCTGTCTTGTGGCTCAGACATCGATGGTATTTACAATACCGAGGATCATTCACCCTCCCAACTTCGTGCGGACGAACTGGTTCTGGTAAGTGGATTACATTCTCTTCCATTAGTTGTTCCATGATGGGGATCAGATCGGCCATGTCGAATGTGTATGGGCCATTGGCTCTTTCTCACTCGGCTATTATTATTCCTCGAGAAACATAAGGCCTCTTGCCTCTGTCTTAGGTAGGCGCTGCTTTCATGTCCGTCTTGGATTCCACGACTGGCCGTTTCCAATCTCTTACATCTTTACCGTTGTTTACATTGTGCGTTTCTGCAATCCTTCCTCCTTCTCTTCTTTGCCTTTCAGGCCTGAAGTTTACCCGTGTTGCGGCTTCTTCCACCAGGTGTGCTTTGGTGGCTAGTTCTCTAAAAGAGTGAAAACTATTCCCCGATAACCCATATGATATCATTGTGTCTAGGGCTCGCATACACATCTTCATCTGTTCTTTCTCACTGGGCAACTCTTGGCATTGAGCGGCTATCGTCCCCCATCGGTCCATGAACCTTTCCGCAGGTTCGCCCTATCTCTGTCTGATTAAGGCCAGGTCTGTTACTAACGTTTCTCTTTCTGTAGAGAAGAATTTTAAGATAAAACTGTCTCGCATCTGTTCCCACGATCTCATTGATCCGGCTAATAGCGACATGTACCATTAAAAAGCTTTCCATTTCAACGTCGACCCAAATAGCCTCATACAGTACTGTGGGACGGCTGACCAATTCTCCAATGCTGTAAGGAAATAAGTAATATGGTCCTATGGTGAACCTCTACCGTCAAATTTTTCAAAGTCCGGACATCTGAAGTTGACCGAAAACTGTATTTCTTCTATCTCTAGTGGGTACGGGACTTGACATTTATACCCGGTTCCTCTTTCCTTCTCTTTCTCTTGCAACATGAGACTCGTGATTGTTTGCGACAATTCCTCTTTTGACATTTGCGCAGTCAGGACTGGCATTCGCTCTGCTGAAACTCTCCTGGCTTGGATAAGCAGTTCGGCGTCAGCTGGTCCTTCCGCTGCTCCTTAAGACTCTTCGATTGACTGGCGCGTAGGTGGCACGGGACTTCAGGTAGCATTCTAAGCTATCAAAGTGGTCAACGCTTCCTGTATGATCCTCATTCGTTCATTTGTCTCACGATTAGCCTGAACTAATCTGTCAATCTGATCTTAGACTGTCGGCAATTCTTCTGCTTCATACGGTCCCTCTTCTTCCTTTGCTACTTGAACCATTATGATCAGCACTGGTCATGCCTTCTGAACTTTCCCATGTCTTAATTTGAGAACTGTCTCGGGCTTGGAGCTCTTCGTATGTGCGATTTTGGTTGACTTACGTGCGACGCAAGTGGCCCTGGTCAATGGCGGAAATTGTTCGATTGTCATTACAAGCACTAAGGACCTAGTTGATATGACCTGACTACTGATAGGGATCTTCTGCCTCTGTTTTGGTTGCCATTGTCTCCTGATTTCGGGGCGAGGTCTTGTAACGTTCGCCTTCTTATATGCTGTTAAGATGGCTGCTTTCTTCTGTTCTTTCTTCTGTCGGCGCATTTCAACCAACTGCCATCCTGAGTTGGAAGCGGTTATCGTGGTTAGGATGAAGCGGGGGAAGCTAAAGCCTCCGGTGGTAAGGAAGGTGCACGAACTTTTAGTGCACTTTTCCGTGGCATACTAGTGCACCTTGTTTGTCAATCACTTACGTCAGTGAGTCTAGTGTCGGTTGAGCCCAATGAAGACGAAGATCGAAGACTCAAGACGGACCAGCTGCATTAAGGAAGAAGAATCAGGCAAAAGTGATGCCTTGGTGCCTTAACCTTGACCAAAACCCATCCCCTTTGCTTCTTTGATAACCTTGACCATCTTAGGAATCCTTTAGTCATCATAGATTGGCCCTAGGTGTCCCAAAAGAGCACCCAAAACATGGCCTAAAGGGAGAGGGTTGTACAGCTCTTGGGACAAGCAAACTGCAGGGTTGTCCGACCGGTCAAGACCGATCGGCTGGACTGGTCCGACCGGTCAAGACCGGTCGGCCAGACCAAACAACAATGTGCTGTGATGAAGACTGGGCAGCCAACCGGTCAAGACCGGTCGGCCAGCTATAATCAAGCCATACAGCAAGCATTGCCGACAGGTCTTGACCGGTCGGCCTAGGTTCCTCTAGGCATCCAGCAAGCATTACCGACCGGTCAAGACCGGTCGGCCTGTATTCATCAGGCTGTCCAGCAAGGGGATCCGACCGGTCGGCTCAGAGCCATTTTCTACCCGTTTTATGACCGTTGGAGCTCTCCTTTCTTACATATAGAGCTCAGTTTTTTGGGCATTGAAGAGGGATTTTGTGAGGAGTGAAGCCACCATTGTTGGAGACCATTTGAGGCTCATTCCCAACCTATGCAAGGCATCTTCCTTGTGCTTTAACACAAGATTAGAGCATTCCACGCTCATGAAGAAGATGACCTTCATCCCCTCTTGATCTCTAGAGTTTGGAACTTTCTTAATTGGCATACTCTTGTCCAAAACTCTAAGATGAGATCATTGTAGGAGAGAGACTCTAGGCAACCCATTCCCACTAAGTTATAGAGCTCTCAAACCTACCCTCCTAGCACCTTGGGAATCTCAAAGGCATCGCATGTAAGGTGTTTGATCAAGTGTGGCTGAGGCATTGGCAACGCAATGGCAACACGATCGTGGGAGCAAGGGAAGCTGATTGAAGCACGGGAGAGCGGAGATCAAGCAACCCAAACCGGCGCTTAACAAGGGGTTCATCCGACAAGTAGGTTGTCTTTATTGAGAGTCCATTTAGAGTTTGTTTGTCAAGCTCGATCTAGTGACGTTAGCCGTTCCTTGGCCCGTTTGCCGGGCCTAAACTAAGTCTTCAAGGGGGAGCCTCCGACACGGGAGCAAACGTGCATTGGATTGAGAGTTAGCCTATGTCTAAAACTCTGGTTATGGTTGAGGGGTGAATCGGTAAAACCTCCGTGTAAAGGTTGAGAGGTGAACCTCATTTAAAACCTCCGATAGTGAATGCCAGTGTGCTCAAAGGGGTTGAGTACTTGAACCGGGAGTGGAGTAGACAAGTAGTCGAACCACTATACATCCTTGTGTTTGTGATTGTTCTTGAGCACATTTATATCTTAGCATTGTTAGTTTAATTAATTATGAATGCTTAATAGGATTGTATGCTAGGCACTTATTAGGCTCATCCACACACAAGATGTACCTTCACTAGTTGTGTAGACTTGAGCTCATTGATCCACTCTCATAAGTCAACACAAGTTGCATAGGTTAGGATCTTGATTAGTTGAATCTTTTATTTACCTATGCATGTTTTAGACTAGGATTGCTTATTGTTTAACCTTATGCTAGTCTTGTGATTGGACCCACTATGACTTGGAAGCCTAAGTGTTATTGCTTACCTTGTTTATTTGATAAAATATATTAGTAGGCGAAAAGAATTTGATAAGGTCCTAATCACCCCCCCTCTAGGTCCTTAGACATATCTCCGAGTATCTCTATAAGCAGTAAAACCACAATTTCCCGAACTGCTCATTGAGCATGCTATTTCTTCTGTCTGTTTTAGTATCTTGCTAATTCTTCTGTGTCATAAAAATCATTAGAACAGTTCACAAATGCGGCCGGAAGTATGAACCCATCGATCACGGTGCATAAACTGATGAAAATAAGCAAGAAGGAGATAAATGCGTGTAGTTGTGGAAGTTTGTGGGTTCAAAAACCTTTTAAATGTCTATTGCCTTAGGGATGAAGGGAAGAACATTCCCGTTGAGAGTCGCCAGTTTAGCGCCCGAGGGGCACCGAAACATTACACCTCATGGTACCTTTCCCATGCGTAGATTCATGTTTTACAAGTAATCGATCTAAGAGTGTTCCTATATTCAGATATAACCAGAGATTCTGGGTTCGATCCCTAGTGGAGTTGCCAGTTTGTTGGAACTAGAAAATGATACAAGGACATTTTTCAGGTATTGTTGCGCTGGGGTTCTAAATAATAGAAACATTCATAGACAATCACAAGCATTCACAAAAGTACACAAGAGAAGAGATATCGCAAGGTGAATTTTATTCCAGAGATTCTGAGATCTTGTATATTCCAGGTCGTGATCTGGCACGAGCCCTTAATTACATCGAATAATCGATGACCCTTGATTAAAAGGCAGAAGACTAGTCAGCAGGGACTATGATCTTAGAGTTTATGGTTGTAGAGACCTGTATTTTTTTGTGGTCGAAGAGACCTGTATTTGTATGGTCAAAGAGACCTGTATTTGTTGTGTTTTGTCATGGACTGATCCATCTTTGTACGAGTCAGATGTCTATGTCCCATGTTTTGACCGAAGATCCAGGCTGAGATTGTCAGGGTTTTTAACCAAGGGGTGCGACTCTGGGCCTGCGCCCGTCATTTGTGACGGGTGACAACGGGAAGACCAATCTGCAGTTATATGTACCTGAGTAGCTCAACCAGCGGATGCCGTTTGAATGGGTAGGGCATCGACTGTTCTTGAAGTGTCAGTCTTTAACGAATTCCATGTAATAGTTTAGAACTCTCTTTATATGGTTTATTGTGTTAACCATAGTCCTGTTTGCTTAGTCCGGCCCTGAATCTGGGTCATATTACGATAGTACATGTAATGATGATACATTGGTATGATTCTGGGCACTGACGGCCTCTTTTTGAGAAATTACTTCGTTCATCACATTGGATTGGATCAGACTCTGAAAGCTTGCATTCTTCTCATTGGGTGGCCCGGATGAGTTATTTGACTGTTCCATTGCGTCCGGAACACTCGAAATACCCAAAATAGGCCCAAATGGGGCCCAAAAACATCACAAAATGGAGATTTAAAGGAGCTGAAATGGACGTTCAGAGTGCTGATTTTTCTGATCCGCTGGCTTATTTTACTGATGCGCTAGGGCCAGTGAGTCCAAAAATGACTGTTAAAATGTTTGATTTTTCTGATCCGCTGGCCTATTTTTATGATGCGCTGGGACCAGTGCGTTCAAAAATGACTTGTTTTGGAATATTGATTTGTCTAATCCGCTGAGGGTATGTTTCTGATGCGCTGGGGCCAGTGCGTCGAAAAATAACTTTATTTTGAAAATGATTGATTTTCATGATGCGCTGCTATACTTGCGTAATTTGAAGTTATTTCATCGTCGGACCTGCTGTGGTCGGAGATGGAGTTTCCGGTGAAGGGTATCGTCGGTCAGAAAGGAATTCCGGTAATCGAAAAAGGTTTTCGATGGTCAGAAAAGGGATTCCGACAAGGGATTCCGGCGATCTCTCAAAATACCCAAGAGGCAAAACACACACTCTCTCTGGATCCGTCCAAATGAACAGTAACGGAGGGGTATTTATACCTGAAAATACTGGAAGTCAACCAATAAGATGCTACCACATGTAGCGCGTTGAAAAAAGAGTTCGATGCGTCGAGAAAATCATTTGGTGCGTCATGAAATGCCTTGGTTTAAGTGCTGAGTTTTGGGACGCACTGACTGTCAGTGCATCCTGAAATTCCTGAAAATGCCTAATTTATTGGACGCACTGAGGGTCAGTGCATCCTGAAATTCATGAATTTTTGGATGCGCTAGATGAATTTCTTGATGCGCTGAGGGTCAGTGCGTCTTAAAATTCACTTCATAAAACTATCTGAATTTCCTGATGTGCTGGATGAATTTCCTGATGTGCTGGATGAATTTCCTGATGTGCTGAGGGTCAGTGCATCCTGAAATTCATTTCTAAAATGACTGAATTTCATGATGCGCTGACCATGAATTTTTTGATGCGCCGACATACTTATTGGTGATTATCTTGCGAAAATGATGGTTTGTAGGGCCCGCTTTGCAATGAATGTTGATGCACTGGCTATGTTTGTTCATTATTGAACTTACTCTCTCAAATTTGAAGGGTTTTGATCATGATGAATGGTGGGGCCCACCACTGGGTCAACTTTCCATTTTTGGTAAAGTTTGGTATGCATTGTGATTTCTACTGAGACTTCTGATGTACTGGCCCTAAATCCAGTCAGGTGGTGGTTTCTATACTTAGAACTCTTGTTTTGAGGATCCTAACTTTTGGGACCCCAACAGCGGTTCGATTGGAGCTTCAACTTCTTGTTATGCTTCTACCATAGGTTTCTCTGTTGGAGTTTGGATTTCATTATCCTTTGACTCTAAGGATAGTGAGTTTTCAAAGAACTCAACATCTCTAGATTTTATGATAATATTAGACTTTAAGTCTAGGAGTCTATAGGCTTTGTTATTTTGTGCATACCCTACAAAGGTATGCTTGATAGCTCTAGATCCTAATTTAGTTCTTTTGGGATCAAGCTTTTTATAATATGCAAGACACCCCCACACTATACGGTATCCTAGATTAGGTTTTCTACCTTTCCATACCTCGTATGGTGAAGTGTTAGACTTCTTAGAAGGAACCCTATTTAGGATGTGGCACGTTGCTAGAAGTGCTTCACCCCAAAGTCCTAGTGGCAACTTTGCTTTTAGTAGCATTGAGTTGACCATCTCTACTAAGGTTCTATTATTCTGTTAGTTATACCGTTCTGTTGTGGTGTGTACGGTGCAGTGCATTGGTGTATTATGCCATGTTCTTCATAGAAGTTGGAGAACTCATTTAAAAAATACTCTCCTCCCTTGTCACTACGAAAAACTTTTATTTTCTTATTTAGTTGATTTTTCACTTCTATTTTAATATCTTGAACAGTTGAGTGCTTCATGTTTATTCTTTAGAAGGCATACATGTACATATCTGGAGCAATCATCGATAAAGGTTATAAAGTATTTTCTTCCTCCACGTGTAAGAATGCCATTTAACTCACGGATATCGGTGTGTATTAGGTCCAATATTTGAGATGATCTCTCAATACTGGGAAAATGTTTCTTTGTAAATTTGGACCTTGTGCACACTTCACATTTGTCATTTTGATTATCTGTGTATGAGATTAAGCCATTCTTAGACATTAATTTTAAGGTAGTATAACCTATGTGTGCTAATCTACCATGCCACAATGCTACAGATTCAATCATATACGCAGAAGAACTACTTTCATTCAAGGAAAACTTAATCATCCTATTACAAGCATATCCCTTACCAACAAAGTTTCCGTTCTTTGATAAAATCAGTTTTCCTGACTCAAACACTATCCGTATTTCGGGTTTTCCCAGAAGATTCCTAGAAACTAAGTTTTGTCTCATGTCCGGGACATGTAGTATATTAGTTAGGACCACTTTCTTTCCAGAGGTAAAGACTAGTTCCACGGTTCCTTTGTCTATGACTTTCGATTAGACTTCATTACCCATTTGGACCTCTTGACTATTGGTCACGTCCTCATAAGTTTTAAAGGCTGATCTATCATAGCTTGCATGGACTGTGGTAGCTGTATCATACCACCAATCGAGTGCTTTACCTTTGATCATGTTTACCTCAGTGATCATGGTTACTATGTCTTCTTTAACTGCACTTACCTCATTCTTAGATTTTCGAAGTTGGCATACTCAAGCATAATGCCTGATTTTTCCATAGACATGGCGAGGGACTTCGAACTTTCCGTTCTTCTTCTGTGGTTTCTTAAATTTTCCTTTATTGGGTTTCAGGAAATCGTTCTTCTCGGGATTCTTATTTTGGGTACTTTCTACTGCTTGCACCTTGGACGAGGAATTCCCGTTTTCATTTTTTTTTCACAATTTCAGGATTCTTCCTTTATTCTGAGATGTTTATGGATATGTTTCAGTGAATAATCCTTAGTTTTATGTAGCAGTTTCTTCCTGTTTTCTATCCAACTCGGGAGCAATTTTGCGATTATAGCCCCGACTTGGAAAGATTCAGGGATAGCAATTTTTAAGGCATTTATTTTGCTAACAATTAGCTGTAGTTCTCTGATTTGGGCTAACAAAAATTTGTTATCTACCATATTGTAGTCGAAATAGCTAGCTATGAGATATTTATTCGTACATTCTTCTTTAGCCTTGAATTTGAACTCGAGAGCAGTCCAAATTTCTTTGGCAGAATCGGTTCTGGTGTATTGATCATACAGACGATCAGATAGCGTGTTCAGGATGTGTCCTCGACACAACAGATTATCTTCTTCTTTTTTGATACGTGCATTGATCTGTTCAGTCGTGTCTTCATCAGTTGCTGGAGGAAGCAGCTTTAAGTTCGGGTCTAAGATATAAAATATCTTCAACGTCGTAAGCAGGAACTCTATCTTATCCTGTCATCTTGTGAAATTGGTTCCATCGAATCGGTCTAGACGAATCAGATCCTGGTTCATCAGTTTGATTGATGATACCCCTTCGGTTTCCATATTAGAAAAATTACGCTTTAAGATTGTTGAGAATTTCTGATCTCAGAAAATAAAATAATTAGAAAAAATAAAAAATAAGGATAGGCTGAAGCACGTGAAAACACGTTGTCCTTAAAGTGTAATTCACCCCTACTCAAATTACTTTGAGTCTTCTGATAGGTTGCAGGCGGATTGCTTCAAGGATACGACGAGCCTTATGTGGTTCTGCGTTCAGCAAGAAACGAATAAACCACTATGAAACTCAGTAACACTATCTAGTAGATGATGAAAAGAAAGAGAGAAAAGGAATGATAGTCTTTTTCTGGCAGCAGTAGACCATTATTCTGGTCTAAGTGGCTCGGTTTGTATCAACCAAACCGAGAGGCTAATAGACTTAGAAGGGTGTTGGTTCAGTTGAGATGATTAGGATTGCAATTGTTATGTTGAAATGAACCAGACCTATTGTTATAGGCAAAATGGTGGAGATAAGATTTCACGTGGAAATGACCATTCGACTCTCGAGATCATCTGATCGAGAGTCGAATATTGGACAAGTACAGGACGCCCATTCGACTCTCGAGATCATCTGATCAAGAGTCGAATATTGGACAAGTGCAGGACGCCCATTCGACTCTCGAGATCATCTGATCGAGAGTCGAATATTGGACAATTGCAGGACGCCCATTCGACTCTCGAGATCATCTGGTCGGGAGTCATGGATGGTCAAATACGGAAAACTAGATTCGCGAGCAGACCTTCTCGCAAGTCGTTGAAAGATATTACACCCAAAATATGTACTTGGACTCGCGACCACATTTTAATCTGCGAGCAGCTTTACTACGGGCGTCTCCTTCCTTTTCGGAGGTCCTGACTCCCAGCTACGGGCGTCTCCTTCCTTTTCGGAGGTCCTGACTCCCAGCTACGGGCGTCTCCTTCCTTTTCGGAGGTCATGACTCCTAGCTACGGCTTCCGTCCGGATCCAGCCGGATTTCAAGGGATTGCCATCTAGGGGCGTGATTGTTGGAATAAATCATTGGGTTGGATCTGACTAAAAAGATAGGATCTTATCCCACGAAATCAGAGGATTCTCAGTATCGTACGCGACATCAACGGGATTTCAACATCTTACGTAACAGACTGGATTGTTTGTTATCTATATAAGGGGACGGCTCCATTGAAGAGAAGGTACGTACTCATCATTCAATCTTGGTCCCGTTTGGCTTGGCTTCTCTTCTGTGGCCTAACTTAAGCGTCGGAGGGCTAACGGCTGGTCCCCAGCCACCCTTTTTCGCTGTCTTGTTTCAGGTCTGGTGGTGAAAATCCCTCCTGGAGCGAAGGAGAAAAGCCGGAGGATCTCGTTACAAAAACTGACGTTAACAGTTTGGCGCCGTCTGTGGGAAGCGATTTGATTATCAAAAACAATCGTGTTAACCACCAATCAAAATCCTTCGGTGATGCCTCCTAAAAAGACAGTTCATCCTTCAACTTCGAGGCAGGCACCACCTCCGCCCGGTGAGACGGAATCCGCACCTGCCCTCCCACCTGTTCCGACGGATATCCCTCAAGGAGCCCCAAATATGCCATCGACAAATCCATTATTGGAGGCCTCTGGAAATCAGGATGATGTCCTACGATTCCTCGGGAACACTCTCCTAACTTTAAACGCTGGAGTTCAGGCACTGTCAAATCGGCTTGATCAGCACTTCCCTGAACCGCAAAGACAACCCTCCGAAGGGTTACCACCGCCGCCCATACCAATCGCCTCCAGACATTCTGTGGATGAACCACAGGTCCCACCACTCGGCGGTCATCCCCCTGTGCCGTCTCCACATTCTATACATTCCAGTTCGTCTCGACAACCTCTACCGCAAGGCTCCACCGCCGAAACGTCTAGCTATACCTTGCCATGGGAAGGAGATCTCAAAAGAATTCAAGACCGTTTTGATATCATGGAGCAGAGATACCAGGCAAATCGGCCGTCTGCTGTCATGGCGGCAATACATCAATCTGAATCTCCCTTCACAAGCGAGGTCATGGA
>PVNU02002688.1:0-61247 GCA_003013855.2 Liriodendron chinense | reverse complement strand
TTGAACGGTGGAAATTCAAGAGAAACGTGGAAGGAACCCAGGGTGGCACACAACACCGGCACTACCAGTTCGTCAGGAGAGGATGAGACAAGAGATGGTAAGCGTTTTGACTGTTGACCTTCATGAATTATCGTCAAGAGAACAATCCATTCATTGAACCAAAAAAGTGTGCCAAAAAAAGATTATATACCATAAAAGTCGTATCTCGTACGTGTGGGGCAGTTGCCATTGCAGTGACACGTGGCAGAACTTCATAGAACCTGGCATTCCAGCTGGCGGGAGCGGATTAATTAGGTGTAGTTACCCAGGTAATACCTCATTGGGTGTTACAATTACTTCGTGGGGCCCACCTTGATAAATGTATTGTATATCTACACCGTCTGTCCTTTTTTTTTTTTTTTTTTTTTCAAGTTTATTTTAGGGCGTTATGCCAGAAACTAACTTGATCCAAATCTCCAGGGGATCCAGGCGTGGTTGACCTTATTAATGGGTTGGATGGCAAACAAACGTTATGGATTTGCTTATAGTGCTTCCTAGGAAGTTTTTAATGGTGGGCGATCAATCACCACTGTTTCCTGTTGTGTGGTCCACCTTAAATTTGGATCTGCTTAATTTTTTTGGACTAATTCCTAAAATGGGCTAGAAAAACATATGTACGGCATGGATATACAACACATCATCAAGGTGGGCAACACGGTAAGGGTTACACCCACTATGGTGTTACCCGGGTAACACCTAATCCGTTCCCATCAGCCTACCACACATCATCAAGGTGGGCCACACAGTAAGGGTAACACCCACTGAAGTGTTACCCGGGCCACCTTTGTTGAGCCACATATAATTTTGTACGGAACTTAGATTAGGTAGGGACACCTATGACCTAACACCTTCGGGACCGACGTTTCCGTACCAACGTTGGTGCTAGTCAGTGCTGGGGAAGCTCTTAGCACCCTCATGATGCATCTGTTTTATTGAGATAAACAGAAGATTACAGAGATTAACAGCCCACAAGCAAGGAAAAACAGAGAAAATCTAAGTTCTCTCTCTCACAAGCACATCTCCCATCTTCCTAACGCAATTAGAAAACCTTGGACACCTTAGGATACCATCTATGTCTGGATACATGCATATATATAGTAAGAATCCTCAAAATAGAAGCATTTTACGCACTACCACGTAATGCGCAAGAAATCATGTGCACAGTTGACCAGTCGCACCTTACACAGAAACAGTCCAAGGAGAAATACACACAGACCCGTCACGCTGCCTCACTGCAGACCGGTCTCCCGATCGGTAGGAGCCCTCTGCAGACCGATCGGCTGACTAGTCTGGGCACACAAAAAACATCCTTCAGCCCTGCCGTGCATCTAAGCCCTTCGACCAGACCGGTCTGAGCACCCAAAACGTGCACATGTTTGAGGGCTCTCCAACAATCTCATCGAAGCTTCAAACGTCGAATCAACACCATCCTTGCAACGTCATCTCATCTTCAATCATAACTCCATTGCTTCTCATGCCACCATCGACTCTAACCTTGCACATTCATGCCCTTTTCCACTCTTCTCATGTGGCCCTTAGGCACTTGCCACATACAAGCAACTATGGATCTCGCTATCGATCCCGCAGCTCTACCATGAATTTTGCTCCCGATTAACATGTAAAGATGGCCACACCTCCGAGCCTTCATACACAAGAGTGCCCTCTTCATCACTTCACAACAACAATCGCGGCCGATAAACACGTACCCTTTTGCCTTGAGTGCACAAAGAGAAATCACATTCATCTTCATCTTGGGGACGTGCTTCTCATCTTTCAGGATTCGTTTGATCCCATTGAACATTCTGATGCGCACCGTACCAATACTTACAACCTTATGAGTGAATTCATCGCCTACAAACACCGATTCACCACTATCCTCCCTATATGTCGTAAATGAACTCCGGTCAGGACAAACGTGACATAAAGCCCTATAAATCTAGGATCCACTCACTACCGTAAGATCCCTTGCCAGATACAGTTAGAACTTCACAAAGATTGTCATTGTCCTTTACGGTATTGGCTCTCTCTTTAGAAGAATTTCTATACCTCTCTTGCTTCAACCTTGGATTCTGATAATCCCCTCTCATATGGCCTTCCTGACCACAATTCCAGCACTTCACCTTAGCCTTCCCTTTGCCCTTGGCCTTAGATTCCAATTTCAAATATCCTCCATGCTTAGAACTTCTTCCCCTCATAACCAGTGCCTTTGAGGAATAATGGGAAGCCACATCACCGCTTTTCTTTCTCATCGCCTTCGACTGGAGGGCTGAGATAACGGTCTCGACGTTTATGGTTTCCGTTCCTGCGCACACAGAATCCTTGAACGACTCATATGAATTTGGAAGAGAATTCAACAAGATGCATGCTTGATATTCATCCTTCATCGGTTCATCGATCTCCACCAACTTGCAAACCAGCTTATTGAATGTGCTCAAGTGGTCCTCCACTTCCATTCCCTCAGCCATCCTTAAGGTGAACAACTGCATCAACATGTACATGCGATTCTCTAGAGACTTCTTAGCATAAACCTTCTCTAGCTTCACCATCGTTTCAACCGCAGTTTTCTCCTTCACGACATAATAGAGAACATCATCCGTGAGGTTTAACAGGATTGAGGTTCTAGCCTTCTTGTCGAGCCTCATCCACTCATCATCTTTCATAGCCTCGGGTCACTTTCCAAGAGCTTCATCAAGCCCTTGCTGAACTAGGAATGATTCAACCTTCACCTTTCATGGCTCAAAGTTATTTTTCTCGGAGAACTTTTCTACCTCGAACCTTACGCTTGATCCCATCCTCTCGTCTCAGATCTGAATTCTACTCCACTCTAACTTTAGCTCTAATACCACTTGTTGGGAAAACCAACAACGGAAGTGGAGGCGGAAACGTCGGAGAAATCTGAGATCAAACGAGTAAACAAGATGCAATCAAACTACACATAAGCGTTCACCACAAGAGAATCCGAATTTACGTGGAAAAATCCCATAATGGGTAAAAAACCACGGCACAAAGCGATCCACTATGATAAACAGAAGATTACAGAGAATGACAGCCCACAAGTAAGGAAAAACGGAGAAAACCTAAGTTTTCTCTTTCACAAACACATCTCCCCTCTTCCTAACGCAATTAGGAAACCTTGGACACCTTAGGATACTATCTAAGTCTAGATACATGCCATATATAGCAAGAATTTCGAAAATAGAAGTATCTTACGCACTACCGAGTAATGTGCAAGAAACCGCGTGCACAGTCGACCGGTCGCACCTTGTACAGAAACAATCCAGGGAGAAATACATCACAGACCCGTCACGCTGCCTCACTGCCGACCGATAGGAGCTTGGGCATACAAAGAACATCCTTCAACCCTGCTGTGCATCTAGGCCATTCGACTAGACTGGTCTGAGCACCCAAAACGTGCACATGTTTGAAGGCTCTCCAACATTTCCATCAACCAACTTGTGGCGTAATGAATAGGTTAGATGGGTCATGCCCTAGGCTCAACTTGCAAAATGAATGGCCAGCATGGATAAAACATACACAGAGCACGTAACGATGCGCACATCAAGCATCATTATTGGAGGGATAACGACCAGAGGGGCCAATGCTGAATCTTGAGCCAATTGTACGATATTGTATGGATATCCATTCCGTGCAAGTGGAACCCGCTGCATGGTTGTCCAAACTGAAGCATATCCTCGGTGGGAGCAGATTAGGTGCGGCCCAGCCTCACCCAACGCAATGTGCCTTGACTGTGGGGTCTATTTTGATGTGTTTATTGTATATTCAAGCCGTCCATCCATTTTGGCAGCTCATTTTAGAGCATGATGCTCAAAATAAAGCAGACTCAAATCTTAGGTCACAATAAGCATTAATGATTGAACACCCATTATTAAAAAAATTGTAAGGCCAACTTTGATGCCTACCCTAAAGTTTGATTGAACACCCACCATTAAAAATTTCATAAGGCCAACTATGATGCCTACCATAAAGTTTATTTGCCATTCAACCTATTAATGTGTTCCCAGGGGGATAACTTTTTAGCCCACAAAAGTTTTTAATTGTTAATCACTAGTATGGTCCACCTAAGATTTAGATCTACTCTATTTTTTGGATCATGCCCTATGGTGAGCTGGAAAAAGAAGTGGATGGCATGGATATACAATACATAAATCAAGGTGGTCCACACGACCAAGGCCATACCATGTTGGGTGAATCCGGCCGTACCTAATCTCTGCTTCCATACTTAGTGACTCAACATGGCAGGATTTGATTTGGCAATTGTTCGCAACCCCGAGTATAGGGCCATGGTGTAGTAATAATTTGATAAGATCACTAAGGTCGTATGCAGGATTATAGGTAACAATTGAAAACATTAGTACCTAGAACTAATTTAAATTAAGACTAATTGTAATTAAATTAAGGAATTTCAAAAATATAAATTAACAAACTAGAAATTATGGAAAAAAAAAACAGGAATTATGAACTCGGGAGTCTCGGAACCTCGTCTAAAATAGGGTACAACCCAACGTACCCACGTGCTCGTCCTGATTTTTGTGCCAAATGATTTTCATACCTTTTGCCCAGCTGGGATGGTGGGCATACGTGACACGTTAGTTTGCATGATATGATGCATTGTATGCGAGCATGGATCTGCACGTAATGAAAAATCTTTTGAAATCTTGGGCGGAAATGTTTGCTGTTATTGCAAAATCACTTGTCCGCTTAATTAGCACCGAATACTAAATGGTGGTGACTCTGCAACCGCGCCTGGGTTATATGTACGGCAGTCCAAACGTCCAATTCCTGACCCAACTTGAATTGAGCATAACTTACAAATTGCACGGAGGAGATGAAACTGACCATCTGATATTTTTTTTTTCCCTTGAATGTGGCCTACCAACGTTTCATTTTTAAACATTCATTTGATAGCCGTTGATCCAACTGAAAAGATTTGATTGGTCAATGCGATTTTAGAGATACACTTGGTGCACAATCGAGTTCACAATTTAGACGGTCTGGATGTGTGCATATCATAGCCACGTTTGAGGGATGAGTCATCACTGTTGGTACAATGGTGCTAAACTAACAAACGAGTCTCGCCTTCATTGAATTGGTATAAATCCAACTAGCCGAAAACGCCCCTTGTCTCATATGAGGTTAGATGGAATGAATCTCATCGAATTACAATCATCTTACAATGATCCAAGCCGTTTATATGACAAGTCTGACATTGAATGATGGGAATTCAACAAATAATTATTTCTGCCCTTTCGGTTTGAATATGAGCAGTCACCATAACCTAGTATTGTCACCCGTTTAAAATATTCTATGTGTGAGTTTGTTTTCTATTCCCATATCCCGATGAGAGACCCATCACAAAGAACGTTTTCGTCGTTGAAAAGGGTTTAAATCCAATATCTAGAAACCCCACATATTTTTATAACTCATCGTCAATTAAGAACGCTGCAATTAATATTAACCATAAAAAAATATGATAATATAAAATTCAGGTGAGCCATATCACTGAAAATAATTGAGATGGAATGTCCACCGTTACTTTTATGACCATACTACTCTAATCAGAGATATGGGTAGAGCTTGTATGATCGTTGAATCAAGACAAGCAGGGAAGAAACCTTTGATGGCACGCAACAGTACCGGCCATGCCAGCTCCTCTGGAAAGCCTGAGATGAACTGGTAAGTGTTTTGACTGGTGACATTCATGTCGGCAGTGACTTTTGACAGCATAGGTTCATTGAACAGAAAAATGTATGAAATGATAGATTATGTGTCACAGAAGTCGTGTCTGGTGGGCCAGGCTGTTGCCATTAGGGTGATACGTGGAAGCACCATCAAATAATCTGACCGTCCATCTGCTGCGCCATCATTTTTGAGCCACATGTACATGCATGAAAAAGTAGCTTAAAATTTTTTTCGTACGAAACTTAGATTCGGTAGTGACAGCTCTAGCACCGACTTTCCGTACCAGCGTCGGCCCTGGAAAGGGTTTTTGGACAAACACCGTACCAGCGTCGGCCCTGGAAAGGGTTTTTGGACAAACATGTTGCATCTGTTTTATACGCCATTTAATTTTAAGTATCATTTTAATGCATGACGGAAAAATGAAGTATATATAATCAAATGGCAGGTGTACCACCCAATAGGAAACAATGGAGATTAAAACCACCTTTGGAAACTTCCTAAGGGCCATTGAAGTGGTGGATATATTTGTGTTTTTCCATCATCTAACTTGTGTGACCAAATTAATGAGTTGAATGGCAATTATAGTAAGTCCTTGGAAATTTTTAGGGCTTGTTTGGCCCTCCCAATTAGATGGTATGGAATTGCATTCGATGGGATTAACACTATTTGCACAATGATTGCATGTATGAAATACCATGGTATTTTAACAATCCAATCGGCATATTTGGGATCATATTCTTCAAGCAAATACACCACGTTAAGCAAAACCCTATTTAGTAGATGATGGGATTTTGTCATCAACGGACCATATTCATAACTGATGTCAGTCACTTGCACACATATATAACTCAAATATCGGGTATCAAGGGGATGTATGGATGGACCGTATGTATAAAACATGCATCAATGTGGGGCCCCCCGCATGGGACCAATGCAATTCTGTTCCGCCTAATCCTTCCTTCCCCATCTCCCAACTATCCCATGAATTTTTATGGAACCAAAGTAATGCAATTTCATCCCACTTAATCCTCGTAAGCCCACGTTTTGAACGAGCCCTATGGTGGGAGTCCATCACCTAATTTCTTATGGTGTAGGTTTCCTGAGATTTGGATATGCTTTAGTTTTGAGCTTATGCCTGAGTTGAGCTAGCAAAATAGATGAACAACGTGGATAAAACACATACGCTAACCAATAACTAGGCTTTTATTGGAGGGATCGCTAGTCCTTTTGTACGTATTGAACAAATATTTGTTTCCGTGCAAGTGCGTGTCTTGCCTGCTAGCCCTAGCTGGAAGACCCTAGGCGTTTCAACGGCAGCTCTAAGGTTCGAAATGCTAAGGAGACACTAATCCCACCGAGGGTGGGTGCATTGTGTGACTACTATCGTGGGTGTATTGAGTAGCTAACAAGGTGGGTGCATTGCATGACTGAAAAAAAAAAGTGGAACCTACTTCTTGGTTATCCACACAGAAGCATATCCTTGGTGACCTAACATGGAAGGACTTGATTGGGCAATGTGTGGATTGCCCAATGATGAGTTACTAAAGGTATCTTTGGTGATCCACCACAACAAGAAAGTTGTGTGGTCAAGTATGGACTCGAGGGGCCATCTCTAGTAACAACATGTGACCCTGGCCCACTCAAGTATCATATTGTACAAACTACAAACTCTCAGCTAGAACATTGCATACTACCTCAGGCAAAAATTAGCTCAGATGGGCAAATCATAAGCTTTATTGAGTGGACCTAACCCTGACTCACAACCAATTGAATGTCACTAATCAGATGATTAGGATCGTTTGTGAGTCCGTGACACAACAAAGGGTGTAAAACGAATAGAGGAAGAACATTATCTCCTCTAGCGTGGTATGAACGTTGAATCCACAAGGTGTAATGACTCTTGAATACACATTAAACAAAGAAAATTTTGAAACATTTTATTGATGCCCCTTTTAAAAACAAAATTACAATGCTTTAAATAATAAAATACAAATTCTAATTAAGAGTCCTAATTTGACTAATTAGAATTTACCCAAAATGATAAAATTTATTAAAATAGAAAAATTCTAATTCAATCATGTGGGATGATTCCTGGCATAATTAAAAGTAATTCCTAAGAAGACAACATATATTAAAAACTCTAAAACGAATGAGCTACGTCTAACTACAATTTTAAAACTGCAATTTTGAATTGGAATAGTGTCTTTTCATGAAACAAAATGATGCAACCTGCTTATGGGGGTCAGTTGATCCTGGATAGCTTGTTACAGTCAAAATTCATAAGTCATGAATCTCATACGATACCCAGATAAAAAGTTATAGCTGATTTATGATTCACATGTCGAACGACAATTTCTCCCTATCTGGAATGAATCTCTTCAATCCGAATGCGCTTGAGGCCCGGTGATGTCATGCCCCATGTAGTATTGGGCCTAGATTGACGGCATACGTCCGCTTCCATTTGAACTTCTTTCGGTCCATCTGTTCCAAGAATAGGTCTGTGGCCCACTCAACGTCAATCTGTCATTAGTACAGTTCATCAGGTCAACGAACCTCATCTTTCTTTGGTCAATAGAGCTGGTAATAGGTCCACAAATTAAAACCTATGCCTGAGCCTTGACCTCAAATGGTAATTCATAGCCCATGCCAAGCCCCAACCCACTTTAATGCAACATACATATGTGGATTGTTTATTAAAGCCATTTTCGGATAAATAAGGGTATGCTACCATTTTTTGTATAGTAGCAAATCCATCACTTATGCCACAATAGTCAGTCCGTTAAACTGTTAGAAAAAGTTGTTGAACATCTTAATATTGCTTATAACCTTTAAGAATGAAAAAGGAAATTGATATAGGTTTTTGCTGAAAATCTTCTTCTCTTGTCAGGGATTCTTTACTTCTTCTCTCTCTTATCTCTAAAGTTGGTGTGTTTCCAGGCAAGTACTAATGTTATTTACCAAACATACTTATACGTTGAATAGGTAGAAACCAATTTCAGTCACTCAAGGCATAACTAGCTAAAGGCGGATACCTATATTATGTGCTGAATATACTTATGTGCTGAATAAGTAGAAACCAATATCACTACTTAAGGCATAATTAACTGCAACAAAATGTCTTATGATCCAAATGCACCCTAAGTGTGCCCCTTCATCAATGATTCCTTTAAAATGCTAAATGGGTTGAGCTAGGGTTGAAGGATCTTAATTAAGTATGAGACTAGCCCTATTATTTACATGGCTTAAATTTTAGACATGGGCCCCACTCTCGAGCCTAATATTCGAGCCCGAGCCTAACCCTAAGTGATCTAGCCCCTAAAACCCGACAAGCCAACACAACTCATTGACAACCCTAATAGTTTGTGCCCATCACCGTCGTTGGATGGACAGACAAGACGTAAATACCAAACATGCATGCATAAGCAAGAAGTTGGCATCTTTGCATATCAATGTTGGTAAACCGGTCAGCGGAAGCACTAAGGATATTCAAATGATCACCACACGACACATACGCAATCAACACAAAGATAATCCAAATTTTACATGGAAAACTCTCGCAGGAAAAAACCACGGCACAAAGCGACACCTGCACTGTGAATATCAGAAGATTTCAGAGCTAAACTACCCACAAGCTGAAATTGTGTCCAAACTTGATTACATTTGTGGACGCGTATGTGTGCGGAAGCTTAAAGCGGAGCAAGTAGAATTAGGACCTTAATTTTGAAATTCTTTTTGCCTACTTAAACAATTTAATAATTTAAACTAAGTAAACAAGATTACTTCGGCTTCCAAACCTAAATGGGTCTAATCACAAGACTAACATATGATTTTGAAGCAATAAATAACCTAGTTTAGACATGCATAGATTAACATATGATTAAACTAATTAAGCACCTAATCTGTGCAATTTAAGTAGATTATATGAGAATGGATCATATAAGCTCAAGTTTACTCAAGTAAGTGAAAGTACATCTTGTGTGTGTGGATGTCCTAAGAAATGCCTAGCATACATTCTAATTAAGCATTCATAATTAAATAATTAAACACAATACATAATAAGAAATGTGCTCAAATACAATCACAAATACACTGATGTATAGTATGGCGTGGATGAAGACACATATCCAACGAGCCCGGCCATCCAATTTGTGGGCATATAACGGGGAAGATCTCATATGTTGGATCGTATGGTAATTACCATACATTCCAACTGTGTGTGGGCCACCTGTAATGTGCAGGTGGAATCCCAAACGTGCATTTGTGATGGAAGGTCAAATTTGCAATCATTCCTAATGCATTCGCTTGCAATCTTGTCCTACCTAAGCTTTGTAATAATTTGACTATCAGCGTCCCTTCATCCTGGCAGGGTGCACCTAATGAATGTGTTGGATGACATATGCACACCACAGGATACCCCAAATTCCATCTGGAAATTTCGATGGTGTGTGTGCCCCTCCCTGTGTCCCCTATTGTTGCCTCTTGTGTGGTCCACCTGATTCATGGATAGGGCTTGATTTTGGCATCTAGGCATAAGATGAGCCCGCTTGTAATTGATGGGTTAGATGGCAGTCATACATCATGGTGGGCCCACACAGCTCTAACGTGGACACCGATTATGTGCCACAAAACGGACTCGGTCCTGGTAAGGTCTCTGTGGGGCCATTGTGATCTA
Source organism: Liriodendron chinense (assembly GCA_003013855.2). Taxonomy (NCBI): domain Eukaryota; kingdom Viridiplantae; phylum Streptophyta; class Magnoliopsida; order Magnoliales; family Magnoliaceae; genus Liriodendron; species Liriodendron chinense. The sequence continues at coordinate 50,836 of PVNU02002688.1, read as the reverse complement.
TGTGTATTATCCACGCTGTCCATCCATTTTAACATATCATTTTAAGGTATGAGCCCAAAAAGGAGGCAGATCCAAGGCTCAAGTGGGCCACACCAAATGAATAACCGATGATAATGATGCCACGGTTGAAACCTTCCTAATGCCCACCGTGGTGTTTATTTTCCAACCAACATGTTTATAAGGTGACGTAGACCTGGATGAAGGGAAAAAATAAATATAAGCTTATGGAAAACTTTCTGTGGCTTCAAGAAGTTTTCAACGGTAGGCGTTCAATCCCCACCGCTTCCGGTAGTGTGGTCCACTTGAGCTTTATATCTGCCTCTTTTTTAAGCTCATGCCTTAAAACGATCCGTTAAAATGGATGAACGGCGTGGATAAAACACATACATCACAGTGGGCCCACAGAGCCCCTGCTATCAGTATGATTTTTCGAAAGTGTACCATCCATACAAGGACCTAGGGCTTGGACGATCTTGATCCACGTACGCAGAAATGGAAATGAAAAGGTGGTCGGTTGATGGTACACGCCAACCTTTATTAAGTTGTGATAAACACGCCCCAAATGGATTCTAATTCCAAACGCGCCAGAACTCAAGCGACAATATAGCACACGTGTGTAGGATCCAGTACGATCATCAAATGACCTATCCATGCATCATATCTGTAATCTATTAGACCCACTTGTCAAGCAAGCCATAAAGGTACGTTGGATGCACATTACAGACAGTTTTTTTATATCATTTTTGGACCATTCATTTATTTAAACATGTGTGGTCCACCTAGTAAATGGACCGGCTAGGTTCGTGGGAGCCACCGTCTAAAGATCCCTTGTCCAATGAACATTTGCCACCACGTGCACTGGTGTGGTGGGCGTCTGTATTTGGCGCTTGAAGATGTGGCGTCTGGAATGAGAAATCCCCAGAATAGCCCATAGTCAAGCTCCAACCAAGGTCCAGATCCCTCTCGACGCTGTTCCAAGCCTAGTAAATTACGGCCGTCCGTCCATGGGACCACGTCTCTGGTATGAAAGGTTAGAAAACTAGGAAAGGGGGAAGAACAAGAAATAGCCCATAGACGCAGAAAGAGAAAAGCTGACGCACCACAACAAGACAGATCCCTCTGGCACAAAATATCAAACACTGTGACCTTGGTACTCTGGCGGAGCATGCTGATCTCTACTCATGCTCACGGATTCGTACATGCCAAATACCTCTCTCAATACAAACCGTCCAAATCATGGGCCCAATAAAGAGAGGTCATATCCATCCAAAAAATGTTACTCAACATATTATGACATTAACTGGCCGATATATGGACATTAATGGCTCTTTCTCTCTCTCTCTCTCTCTCTCTCTCTCTCTCTCTCTCTCTCTCTCTCTCTCTCTCTTTGTATGCTCCGCAGGGCCCACGCTGTAGTATGTGTCATATCCAATCCGTCCATCAGGTGCAATCCTTCATGTCGAACTTATAGGTCAAAAGTCAGCCCCATCCAATGCTCAAGTGAGCGTTGCCGCCGGGAATAACGTAAAATCACTATGGTGTGGCCGGCGTGAGTTTTGGGTAAGGCTTATTTTTTAATTGGCCCTTCATCCTGGCGAGTAGAACCTGATAAACGGGCAGGATGGAATATGGTGTGTGTCCCACAAACAAAACTAAAGTTGGCGTTCCCTCTCCATTCTTCCATGTGATGCGGCCCACCTGAGTTTTGAATCGGCTGGTTGTTCTCTCGGGTTCCAACCTGGAGAGGCGCACTTGATGGACAGATGTCCCACAGAAAGCACGGTGGGCCAGCTACATGAATTATCTCTATCTCACACGGTGGGCCAGCTACATGAATCATCTCTATCTCATACAGATACGTTGAATAATGAAAAGTCCTAAAAAGGAATCGTCCAATTCTATAATAGATATGGATTTGAGTAGGTGAATGAACGGGGGACTTTCATTTTCATACAATGTTCCCGCCCCCAACCCTCCCTCTCTCTCTCATTTAAAGTGGCCCTTTGACGTGTGATCCCTCCCTCCCTCTCTCTCTCTCTCTCTCTCTCATTTAAAGTGGCCCTTTGACGTGTGATCTTCACATACCATACGACGATTGCAGCGTCTAAGATCTCCTTCCTTTCTTCCTATATTATTCTCATATTGAGAGAGCTCACACCATTCAGTACTGCTTTTTCTCGTTCATAATCAACCTCCTCCTTGGATTCATGACTTTATCAATGGCGCACCTCGGTTAGTCCTCTCTCTCTCTCTCTCTCTCTCTCTCTCTCTCTCCTTCCTTTCTATATCATGTGTACAACCGTTTGATTAGATGGTTTATTTTCTTACATCCATGCAGGTGCTGATGATGATTTTCTTCAGCCCCGGAAAAGACCCAGATTGGAAAACAATCTTCTTACCGGAAAATCCAACGGCCTAGATGTCATCAGCCACCTTCCCGACGAATGCATCGTGGAGATCTTTTCCTTCCTCCCATCCTATCGAGACCGTTGCTCGTGTGCCGCCGTCTCAAGGAAATGGCTCATCTTGCAAGCCAACATGCGAAGCACTGAGTTCAAATCCAACAACTCCATTCAACTGCCAAAGAAGAATAAAACATCAAGGCGTTTGGAAGGCATCAAAGCCAACGACACAAGGCTAGCTGCAATAGCTGTAGGAATCTACCCTTCCCAAGGGCTAACCCACCTTTGCATTAGGGCAACCTACCCTTCACATGGGATAACTGATTTTGGCCTTAAAATCATAGCCCAAGCATTCCCAACCCTAAAATCTCTCTCCCTCTGGGACTGTCTCAGGGTGGGCAGTGAGGGGCTTGTCTCGATTGCCAAAGGTTGCAAATGGCTAGAAAAGCTCGACATAGTCAATTCTCCGTCCATCGATGACAATGGCCTTGCGATGGTCACCAAAAACTGCCCAAACCTATTAACCTTGAATCTAGATTCTTGCCCGTCAATTACCAACCGTTCTCTTCAAGCTGTAGCTAGGCACTCTTCCAATCTCGAATCGATTTCCTTGGTAAAATGCCTGCTCATCGGTGATGAAGGTATCGTTTCTATTATTTCGAGCTTGCCCAAGTTGGCAAAGCTTAAGCTCGTCTCTCTAAGCGTAACAGACACTGTTCTTGAAGTGATAGGGCAGCATGGGAAATCTCTTAGAAGCTTGTGTCTAGAGAATGTTTGGGGTGTTAGCGAAATTGGGTTTTGCTCAATAGGAAGATTGGTGAAGGTGGACTTCCTTTCATTGAGATCTTGCTCCGGTTTGAATGATGAAGGCTTTAAGGCGATCGGAAAAGGGTTTGTCGGATTGAAGCGGATGGCAATCAGCAACTGTCAGGCACTGACTGATAAGGGTCTGAAAGAGGTAGCTGAATCAGCTACCCTGCTCGAGTATCTCAAGCTAGTGGCATGTAACAATGTTTCATCACTTGGGCTAATGGAAGTTTTCATGAACTGCAACAAGAGACTGAGGGTGCTGTCATTGGTGAAATGTGGAGGATTGAAAGAAGAAGAAGACCCACGTTCTAGAAGAGCAATTCTCCCAAAATGCCCTCTTCTAGAGTCTGTAACACTAGACAGATGTGTTGGTGTTGGAGATTCTTTCCTGTCATGGCTAGGAAGCGCATGTGTGCAGGTTAAGCACCTTGAGCTTATTGGGTTGAGCACAATCACTGATAAAGGAGTCCTCAGCCTCTTAAAATCACTTGGGGCTCCAAATAAGGCTTTGGTTAGTGTGGATTTAAGTGGATGTTTGGGTGTCACAGATTGGAGTGTTTTGGCTATAACAAGTGCATTTGGGGAGAAGCTAAGGTCACTGAGATTGGATGGTTGTGATGGATTGAGTGACAGGAGTTTGGAGATGATTGCTGAGTTTTGCCTTTGTTTGAGGGAATTGGACCTTTCTAGCTGTGGCATCAGTGATGGTGGGGTGTTTTGCTTGGCAAATCAAAGTATCAGTGCATTGAAGTGCTCTCTCTAGCTGGTTGTACTGGGATTACAGACAACAGCTTGGGTTTTCTTGAGATGATGTGTGGGAGTTTGGTGGGCCTGAATCTAAAGCAATGTCCTCAGCTTAGCAAGAGGGACATTGATTCGGTCAAAGAGACTCTTTGGTGGTGTGATGTATTGTATTAGAAGTTAGAACATGTAAATGTTAAATGGCTCTCTCTCTCTCCTCTCTCCTCTCTCTCTCTCTCTCTCTCTCTTTTCTGAGGGAATTTGCACATACTCATTTCCTACAATTGGGTGTATGCAATCAATGAGGCGAGTGTAGCTCCTTTTTGCTTTTTCTGTTTTTGATGAGCTATGTAAGCACATGGGCATCTGTATGCATGGCCTAATCTGGTGTTTCAGTATGTTTTTGTTACCTTAGCGTTGCATCTCTCTCAAGGAAGTTTAACTTCTGCATTTGATGGCTTGAGACTGTTGTTGTAATCAAATGGGCCATTTTTTCCTTCCTTGGGAGAGTGTAAATTTCAAACTATAGTTTGAATGTCTAATGATTGTTTCTATACAAATGGTTCGAGTTTCACACCTTGTTGGAACCTACTCTTTCTGGTTATTTCATTGTGCATTTTAATGCTTCTGAGCTACCGACTTGCTTTCTTTCTTTTTCTTTTTCCTTTTTCTGAAGAGCTAAACTGATTAAGGAACTAAAACTATATAGATGTGTACATAAGCATACAACTTGATAGAAGAAGATGCTGGACAGGGTCTGATAGTGTTAACAACAGTCGAAGAGTCTCCCTCCACCTCTAGCCGCAAGGCTCAGGGCTAGCTGCAAACCATTGAACAAATCAAGAGATTCTGCAAAATGGTTGTTACAAAGAACATGAGAAGAGCACATATCAGCAAAATACCATGCCATGTAACTTCAAATAATGGACCTCGAGCGATCCCCCCAAGGAGGATTTTGCCTAACCTAACCATCAAAGTTCTGGACCAGGTTCATTTAAATTTCATGTTTTTAGGTCCACTCACATTAAAAATTACTCACATTAAAAATTGAATTTTGGTGTTTCTAGCTTTGAAGAAATTTTTTATTTAGTTAACTGATTTGATTAAAAAAAATGGTTTTAATTATTTCTAGCTTTCCAAATGTTCCACCACTTTTTCAAGTTGTAAAGCCCATAGCTTGGCCATAGTTTAAAAAATAAAAAGCTTGGCCGGACTCAACATCTAGCCGGGGTTGGGCCAGGAAGGCAGGGGCTCTGTGAGGCCCACCATGATGTATATTGTTTATTTGTTATAGGGCATAAGCGACGACAACACAAAATCCCACCTAAGACATCCAGAACACTTTTCAAAATTTTTTTTGTTTTTTTTGTTGAGGTTTTTCCATATAACCGCCCGTGTTTAGGGCTTTCGACCTATAATCATTTGATTTTAAAATATTTAAATTAATAAGCTTATGCTTTGCAAATATGGAAAATTAGTCGCTTTTGGACTTTGACCGTCACTCGCTTTTGGACTTTGACCCTCACTTAGGGAGGGGAAAACTCTGTTAAGGTGTGAAAAAGACATATTTACCCTCATGCCTTTTGGTATTTATGATTATAGCTTATTATCAAAGGGTAGGCGTGCAAGAGATTTGATGGGGCCCACCTTTATCTATGTGTGTGATTGACACCGTCCATCCATTTTATCAACTCATTTTCGGCCATCAGCCCAAAAAATAGTCAGATTTGAATCACATGTCAACCCTACCATACAAAACAGTGGGCGGATCACATGAAACAGTGGTGATTGAACGCCCACCATTATAAACTTCTTGGGGGCAAGTTTTGAATCAAGGTAAAATTTATGTTTTCCCTTCGTCTGGTCCCTGTGACCTTACGAATAGGTTGGATGACAAATAAATACAACTATGGACTAGGGAAGTTTTCAATTGTGCATGTTCAATGACCATTGTTTTATGTGGTGTGGTCCAACTAAGATATGAATAGGCTTCCATTTTTGGCTCATGCCCTAAAATGAGCTGGAAAAATCAGTGGATGGCATGCATATAACACATACATCATGATGGGGACCATAGTTTTTCCAACGCCGACACTTGAGTGGTCAATATTTTTAGTGGTGTGTGTTTCCTTGGCCACTGTTTTATGTGGTATGATCCACTGTCTACTATTCCCACCAGAGGCAGAGGGCTGTTGTTTACCGAGGGAGAACGAGAAGGGTAGAGCCTTGGGAAGGATCTTATTAAGGATTTTTAACTTTTAGTAAAAGAGTACGGATCGTCTGTATTGAATGCACAGGGAATTCTTGGGTAGTGTGGACACATATTTCCTACAAAAGGCTTTCTTTAGGTAGTTCTTGCACTGGGATGTTGGGTGGGGCCACCGTGATGTTTGTGAGAAATCCACCCGTCCATCATTTTTTCTAAGCTCTTTTGAGGACATTGGAAGAAAACTGTGGAAGATCCAAAACTCAAGTGGACCACACTAGTGAAAACACATAAAACTTAGCACGATACAAGCTTTGTGGCCAAAGGAATGTTTCAATGGTCGTCATTAAATCCCCACTGTTTCCTCTCGAGTGCCCCACTTGAATATTGGATCCACCTTAATGACCCACTGTTTCCTCTCGAGTGCCCCACTTGAATATTGGATCCACCTCATTTTTTGTCGCATGACTGAAAATGACCTTGCAAAATGGATGGACAGGGTGGATTTCTCACGAACATCACGGTGGGCCCCACCTAGCATCCCAATGCAAGAACTTCCTCCAAAAGTCGCGTTCCTCACTTCTCATTGGTACATGTCATCGCGATGACACAAGGATTTTCTCTCCTGAGTAGATTTCTTGCAACACAAACAAGCTTTAACGTGTGGAGCTTCTCTGAGCCCCCACCATGATATATTAGATCCACACTGCCCATCAATGTTTCCAGATCATTTTAGGGCATGAGTCTAAAAATGAGACAATTCCAAAGCTCAATTGGACCATGCTACTAAAAAGTAGTGGGGGATTGAACAAACTATCATTGAAACCTTCCTAAGGCCAACCGTGAGGTTTATTTGCCATCTAACCTATTCATTAGGTCACAAGAACCTGAATTAAGGTAAAAAAAAAAAAAAACAAATATCAGCTTGATAAGAGCCTTTTGTGACCTCAAGAAGTTTTCAACAATAGAAATACAATTCCTGCTGTTTCCTATGGTGTGGTCCACTTAATATATGGATCTATCTTTTTTTGGGCTCATATCTTAGAATGATATGAAAAAAAATGAATGGATGGTGTGGACCTAAGAAATACATCATGATTGGGCCTATGTAAATTTCACATGTCAAAGAAATTCCGTTGCTTGCAGTGCAGCAGATTCCAGAAGAGAGAGAACCAAAAGTGCTGGCATGTGGAAGTTCCATGGGCCCTATCATGATGTATATGTCAGATCTACATCGTCTATCCATTTTTCCATATCATTTTAAGGCATGAGACAAAAAATGAGATAGATCTCGGTCTCAATTGGGACACACTACAAGAAATAGTGGGAATTGGATGGCTACAATTGAAATTTGTTTAGAGCCACAGAAGGCTATGATCAAGCTGATGTTTGTGTTTTCCTTTCATCTAGGTTTGTGTGACCTTACGAAGAGGTTAATTAGATGGAAAATAAACCTTATGTTGGACCCCAAGAAGGTTTCAACGGTAGCCATTCAATCATCTTTGCTTTTTGTGGCGTGATTCATTTGAGCTTTCGATGTGCCTATTTTTGGGCTCATCTCTAGAGTAATTTGGAAATTTTGATGGCAGCGTAGATCTAGCACATAAATCATAAATCATGGTAGGCCTAAAGAAGTTCCACACGTTAAAAATTCTGCTATGTAGCTTGCAATGTATCCGATAGAGAAAATTGATGTGTTTTCGGGAGATGGTGTCATCGGGGATGACATGGACCAATGAGAAACAGTGTCACTGAATTTCAGTTGGCCTTCAACACAAACTCTTACAAAAGAGCTGGTGGGCTTTACTTAGAAGGCAATTTTGTCATTTTTAAAAATTCAGATTTAAAACCGTATAAAACATTAATGCCATTATATGCCAGGCATTGGGATGACTAACTGTGCAAATTTAATTTTTTTAAAACGGAGCGATTGTAGGTTGATGGCCCTAAAGGTAAGTGGTTATACGGAAAAACCTCCCTCTCTCTCTCTTGTTGTTGTTGTTAAGAATAGAACACTGCTTATGAAGTTGGGCTGGCCCAAAAATTGATGGCCATGCATGCAAGGCCAAGCGTGACCAAGTACCAACTACCAGGTCCAACTGTCCAAGTCCGGCTGAAAGCCTGACTAGGCGGACCCTGTCTAGCCGGTCACCATCCGTACTCATTCCAACACTTTCTCCAGAGTCTTGCCAAGTAGGGGTGCAGCCGGGTTGGGTTGGGTTAAGAGTCAATCCAAGCCCAGCCCAAACTCAAGAGACCAACCCAAATGTCTGAACGTGAATGTTCTTAATCCATCCATTGATTAGGTGGGTCGCAAGTGCTCAAAGAAATATACATTTAGAAAAATGAAAACCAATTATCTACTAGCAAGATGCATGTGTTACCAAACCAGTAATTAGACCGACAATTGTAGAATAAAAGCCATGTAAACATTAAGTAGGGCTGGCGGATCAGTCTAAAATGACCTGAGCTCAAGCGAAGCCATAAAATTGATCAGCCCATATGTGCTACGCCCAAGCCCGGCCCACATGCTAGTCTAGTGGTCCAAGCTTCATCCAAAGACGATCGGGTGGCCCGCCCAGCTGGTTCCCACCCCTAGGTACCATCTTGACATGGTTAGAAATTCCAAAGTTCCAAATTGCATACATTGTGGCTCTTTTAACAGATGATTCACATCCAAAGAGCACATTTGTCTATAAACAAAACTAGCCATAGGCGATTATTAGGCTCGACTGATCAGCATTATTCTAGGGCCATGGTCCACCATAGGGATGGTTTGGATCATAAACCCCGTAGTGAATAGCATTCAAGTAGGTACAAACCAGATGAGTTGCCTTGTTTAGCCTGTATATCCTATGTTGTAGATGCCCAAAAAATCTGCTTGACAGAAGATTTGGGTCATTTGATTAGTGAGCTACGGATAAATACTTGAGAAGATAAAGAATACAGTAATCCATTGAGGTGGGTTCGGCAGCCAGGCCCAGCTTTGTACCAGCTTGGACCTATTAGCTTGGCCCGCAAGCTTCGGCTCGTCATGTATGGCGCGCAATCAATAATAGGGCCAGACTTGCATGGCCCAAATCTATTTTTGGGCGATGGGTTCAAGTCATTTTAACCAGATCTAGCCTGGTTCAGCTTGGCTTCACATTCATACACGTCCCATCTGGCTTATATTCCGTTCCTATCTTGGATGTAGATCATTGGTTTCATTTTTCTAGATGTCTATTTCTTTGTGCATGTGTGGCCACCTGATGAATGGATTGATTAGAAACATTCACATGGGAGACAAGGATTTTTATCAGTTTTCAATGGTCATCCAGGGCCAACCCAGTTTACAGGCTCAGGCTTCGGCCTGTTGTAGTACGCCCATGTGGATCTCCTGCTGGCTCAGGCATTGGGCCTTAATAGTGTTGGGCTTCCCTGTGTTTAGCCTGGCGAGCCTAAAACCCGGTCCATTGTTACCCTACTAAGTTCAACGGAAAAAGGGCTAAAGACTGGCTAGCTAGGTCCTCAAGTTTTGAGTGGTTTTTGGACTACGGTCCATCCACAGTGGGGACAAAAGAAAAATGCTCTGGTACACAACGTCAGATGATATGTTTCTGTTTTAGCATATCATCCTGTAAATCATTTACGCAATTGATTGCAATTAAGTGTACAATGGGGTGCTCTACACCTTTAAGAAACAGAATTTTACAAAAAGCTATCTACTTAGTATAGAATATACATTTCGCTGCCTTTCTTAAAAAGTTTTCAATAAGCTATGCCTACTTTATTTAAGTGATTATCCTTGTCATACCTTCCTTCGGTTGATGAAAGTTAGGGTTGGCCATGCCAGCAAAGGGGTCAGCGACTTGAGTGGTACCCACCGTGATACATAAAATCCACTATGACTATCAGGTGTATCACCAGATGTTAGGCATAAGGATGAAAAATCAGCCACATCCGATGATGAGGTCCACTTGAATCACTGATGGGCCTCATTTTGGTCTCAGGCCTAACTTTTGGTGTAGCATCTAATGATTGGGGTGGGTGTCATGTAATCATTACGGTGGATCATGTAAAAATCAAGGGTGGATGTCTCCCTCCCAACTGTTTTCTTTGGTGTGGGCACACGATGGGATTACAAGTCTATTGGCCTGAGTGGATTTGATATATACATCATGGGAGGCCCTGCCAAAAATCAAAGGAAGCACATATTGCAAAACTACACACTTGATTTTAAGACCCCAAAGTGATGTGTACACTTTATGCCTAAAGCCAAAAAATCAGGCTGATTTGTGATTCAAGTGGGCCATACAAAAGGAAATAGTTGGGAGAGAGATGTCCACTCTTGATTTTTCTACGGCTCATAGTGATGGTTATATAAAATCTACTCCAACCATTAGATGCCACACCATATTTAAGCCGGGCCCAAGCCCAATCCCAATCCCATCCATGATCTAGACAGGTACACAAGGGAAAATAGTGTAGATGGTGAACTTTACCCTGTACACTGTTTTCAATCATGTGATCCACCAGAATCACGAATGGGGCCTTTTGTGTGGCCCCTAGACCTAACATAGGGTGGCGCACATTGCAGTAAGGGTGGATTTCACATGAACATCATGGTAGGTCTCACCGCAGTTTCCCAGTCCTTTGCTCGCACAGCCCCCCCCAACTCTCATTAAAAAATGTAATGGAAGGTATTCAAATCATAATTACTTAATTTAATGAGTACATTGAAAACCTTTTGTGAAAGGTATCCAAACGTAAATTCTATATATATATATATATATATATATATATATATATATATATATATATATATATATATAGAGTAAAATTCCCTAAAAATATAGATTGTAGAAGATGAGTGCCAACTTATAATGGCCCGCCCGAATTTTGTAATGGCTGGATTTTTGCGTTGTCCGTTCATTCATGTGGGGGAATATTTTCTAAATGGATTGGATGGAAAATATAGAACATGGTGTCTCCGTAAACACTTTGGAAGGGTTTTAATGGTAGGCATCCCCCCTCCAACTGTTCCCTGTGGTATGGCCTATTCGAGTTTTGAATCAACCGATTTTAGGGGACTTGAGAGAAACTGAGTTACATGATGGATGGATGGATTGGATTTCATGCACACATCATGGTGGGTCCCACACATTCAGGAGCGGAGCCATGTAGGGGCGAGGGGGGGCACATGCCCTCCCCCTGAGTTTTTTTTTTTTTTTTTTATTAGTCATGCGACGCTGCCAAAGCACCTCCCTGTTAGCTGCCCCTCCTCAGTTCATGTGGTGTGGTCCAGTTGAAGCTTTCATCTGTTGCATTTTTCATCTCTTGTACTAAAATAAGCAAGCAAAGCAGATGGACGTTGTGGATTGATAAAAAAACTTAACGGTGGGCCCACATAACTTTCAACGCAACCCCTCAAGAAACGTCCTATTGCGAATCATTTTGGCAAGAAATAGCATAAATATAGGGGGAGCGGATTAGGTGAGACCCCGGATCCACCGAGGTGGGTGGGATCCCTGACTGTGGGACCCACCGTAATGTATCTGACTACATCTATGCCATCCATCCAGATGGGAAGCTCACTTTAGAGCATGAACCTGAAAATGAAGTAAATCCAAATTGCAGATGGACCGGTACAGTAAACAGTGGTAATAGACCATTAAAAGCTTCTCGTGGGTTATAAAAAATTTGGATCAAGATGACACTTGTTTGGTCTCTCCATCTAGGTATTTGTGACCTTATCAACGGGTTGGATGGAAAATAAACATTCCGGTGCAATCCATGAAGTTTTTAATGGTGGGGATTTAATCACGACTATTTTCTGTTGTGTGGTTCACCTGAGATTTGAGGAAGCTTCATTTTTTGGATCATGCCTTAAAATGAGCTTTCAAAATGGTTGGACGGCGTGGATTTAAGGCACACACATCACTGTGATCTCCATAGTCAGGGGTCCCACCCACCTCGATGGATTCGGGTCTCATCTAATCTGCTCCTTAATATCGGACGCTCATTCGCCAGCAAGGGTAAGTGACGTCACCTAGTTTTATAGGTCCCACCATGATGGGTGTGTTATATCCACACCGTCCAACCATTTGGACAGATCATTTTATGGCTTGAATCAAAGAACGGGGCAGATTTAAGCTCAAATGGACCCCACCATAGAAATAGTGGGGACAGTAGTGCCCACCGTTGAAACCTTCCTAGAACCCACCATGATGTTTATTTGAGATCCAACCTGGTTATAAGTTCACATAGACACTGATGAAGGGAAAGCGCAAATATCGTTTTGATTTAAAAGTTCTGGGGCCTCCTAGAAGATTTTTAATGGTAGGCATTGAATCCCCACTTTTTTTGTGGTGGGGTTCACTTGAACTTTGGATCTAGCTCATTCTTTGGCTCGTGTCCTAAATTGATCTCTTTAAATGGATGGACGATGTGGATACAGAACATACATCATGGTGGACCCCATAGAACTTTGTGATGTCACTTACAAGCTAATCTTGCTACTCAACGGACGAAGATTTCTTGCCAAGGCTTTGGGGCCATTATGATGTTTGTGAGAAATCCATCTCATTCATCTGTTTTATGAAATCTTTTTAGTATTTGTGACAAAAAAATGAGCCAGATCCACAACTCAAGTGGTCCAAAAACATGAGAATCAAATGCCTACAGCTGAAATATTTGTGGGGCCACAAAAGTTTTGAATTAGGCTAATATTTGTGTTTTCCATTAATCCCAATAGGAATAGCATTATGAATGGTATGAGTGGCATATAAACGTCATTGTTGACTCAGGGAGTTTTCAATGGTACCAATTTCCCTGCCCACCTTTTCTTTAGTGCGGCCCACTTTGAGTCTTGGATCTAGCTCATTTTTTTACGCGCGTCCTAAAATGATTTCATAAGATGGATGGACGGGGTAGATTTCTCACAAACATCATAGTAGGTCCTAACTATGTTCCCAGCGCAGGAACTCTATGTGAAAGGCTCAGCGTCCCTACTCAACCCGGCCGCAATAGCTAATCTGCAGAAATCTCCCTCTTGCCAAGAGAAACATTCACCTTCTTCATCGATATGATCTCTATGCTAGTAAGTAAAAAAACCCAAATCTCTTTCTTTAATCCAAACTCAAGAGAGAGGGTTTTCTAAGAATTAAGAGGGCCAAAACTAGAGAAAGAAGGGGGTTTCTAAGAAGGCCAAACCCTAGCTTTTTCTTTTTCCTTTTCTTTTTTTTATTCTTCTAAGAAACGAATAAGAAAATGAGAGATTTTATTTCATCAGGATTTTTAGAAGATCTCAAAAAGCATTCGTCTAAGTTTTATTTCCCATGATCATTTTCTATCTCTTTTTTATTTATTGTTTATTTTTTTTTATGTTGGTTTTATGGTTTATATATGTGCTTTGATCAAGGTATGAAAAAAAGGTCCATTATTCTACTTTTTTTTGTGGATTGTTCTTAGATCATTGATTTCTCTCTGATCTCTGTAATTCCCATTAATTCAGATCTGGGTTCATTTCTAAGGATCTTATTTAATCCTAACCCTAAAGAAATTTCAAACCTTTCTATTAGATTCTGAAAGATTTATGTAGATCTATTCTTTATCTGTTGCATTAGATTTTGGGATTTATTTAAATATAGACATATTAATGTTTTGAAAACTCAATTTTGAGCAGATTTTTCCTTCATAAGATCATCGTCAATTATACCCATTTAGGGAAGGACAAAATATTATTGGGTTTTGGTTTTATGGTATTTGAGTGTTTAAAATTCTATCTAAGTTAGTTTATCTATATTGCTGTACCAGCTATGAAAAAGTATTTTAAAAGAAAGTCAAATGTTGATCTATCGTTTCCTCTATTAGAAAATGATGATCGTGATCAAGTGCAACATAGCTCAAAGCTAAGTCATGTAGATGTTGACTTTGCAAACCTTCCTGCAGATCTTGGTTTATAGCCTCGAATTTCACAGTACCATCCTAATGACCAAGACCCAATCCGTAGAGCATATCTGTAAAATGGTCCTTGTCAGCCTAGGAATCATAATTTTTCCAAACAGATGATCGGAAACAAGTTGCGAGGTTTTAATCCTTCTTGGTTTAATGAGTTTTATAGTTGGTTGGAGTACAGCATAACAAAGGATGCTGTATTTTGCTTACATTACTTCCTTTTTAGAACAGATAATGGAGAGCAAGCCAGTGGTGACTCTTTTGTACTTGAGGAATTTTCTTAATTGGAAAAAGAAAGAAAAACTTCAGATTCATGTTGGAGGGCTCAACAGTGCTCACAACCAAGCATATAAGATGGGTCAAGATTTGATGAACCAAGAGAAGCACATTCAAACATTGTTTTCTAGGCAATCAGATCAAGCTAGAAGCGAATATCGAACCTGTCTAAATGCATCGGTTGATTGCATCAAATTTCTTTTACGATAGGGATTAACTTTTTGTGGTCATGGTGAATCAGAGGACTTGAATAATCAAGAAAATTTTCTTGCACTTTTGCAATTTTGTGTTGATTATAGCGAAGATATTAAAAGTGTCGTTCTCCAAAATGCTCCTGAAAATCTCTAATTGACTTCTTCTAATATCCAGAAAGACACTGTGAATGTGGCTGCAGTTGAAACCACCAATGTTATCTTCAAGGACCTTGGAAATGCACCATTTGCTATTTTGATTGACGAATCTCGCGATGTGTCAATCAAAGAGCAAATGGCTGTTGTTTTGCATTATGTGGACACGCATGGATGCGTGATAGAACATTTTTTTAAGTATTGTTCATGTCAATGAAACGAATGCTGTCTCACTTAAGGCGGCAATCAAAAAATTATTTTCCAAGCATGGATTGAGTATATCAAGATTGCGTGGGCAAGGTTATGATGGGGCTAATAACATGCAAAGAGAGTTTAACGGTCTTAAATCACTCATTATAAAAGAGAATGAATCTGCATTCTATGTTCATTGCTTGCGCATCAACTTCAATTGACACTTATCGCTGTTACAAAAAATCACTCCCAAATCATTTTACTCTTCAACTTAATTTCTAATGCATTAAATATTGTTGGAGCCTCAAGCAAACGTCAGGACATTCTTCAAGATAAGCAAGCTGCTAAAATTATAGAATCTCTTAAAAGTGGTGAACTTCAAAGTGGACAGGGTCTAAATTAGGAGACTAACCTCCAACGGCCTGGGGATACACGTTGGGGATCGCACCATGATACTCTAATTAGTTTGATTATTATGTTTTCCTCTGTGATTGACGTGCTTGAGATTGTTGTAGAAGATGGATCGAACTCCGAATAAAGAAGTGAATCATGTATCCTATTAAATTTGATGCAATCTTTTGATTTCATCTTAAGCTTGCATCTGATGAAGAATATATTAGGGATCACTAATGATTTATCAAAAGCATTACAACGAAAAGATTAAGATATTGTGAACGCCGTGACCCTAGTTAAAATATCTAAGATATGATTGCAAGAGATGAGAGACAATGGATGTGATTCTCTCCTCACCGAAGTTTTGTCATTCTGTGCCAAATATAATGTTATCGTTCCTAAAATGGAAGATAATTTTGTAGCTTAAGGGCGATCTAGACGTAGAGCATAAGTAATCACAAACTTGCATCATTATCGTGTCGAATTGTTCTACACATGCATAGATATGCAACTCCAAGAATTGAACAACCGTTTTAATGAAGTGAATACCGAATTGCTTCTTTGTGTGGCATACTTAAATCCAAGTGATTCATTTTCTGCTCTTGACAAGCAAAAATTGATTCGGCTTGCTCAGTTTTATCCAGCTGATTTTTCTGAAGTAGATCTCATTGTACTTCATGATCAGCTAGAGACTTATATTGCAGATGTACGCTTAAACAATGAGTTTGGGGAAGTGAATGGAATTAGCGATCTTGCTAAGAAGGTTTGAGATGAAAAAAGATATTGTGTATCCATTAGTTTATTTACTTATTACATTGGCGTTAATCTTATCAATTGCCACTGCCACTGTTGAGAGGGCATTTTCTGCAATGCATATCATAAAGAATCGACTCCGCAATCGAATGGGAGATGAGTGGGTTAATGATTGCTTGGTCACATACATCGAAAAAGACATTTTTAATAATATTGATAATGAGGCGATCATGCAACGGTTTTAGAATATGAAAACTCGTCGTAGATAATTGTGAAAAGTCTTCTATTAGAATTGAGAAATGATGTTTTTTATTTTATTTTTAAGAATAATCTTTTGTGGGTAATTAATGTGTAATTGTTTATATTAATAAAACTTGCTACTTTTTATAAAATATTTTGTTTATTGGAGATGTGCCCTATTTGTTGTATTAGACTTTTGATAATTGTTTTATACTTGTGCCTTACCCCCCTGGAAGAAAATCCTGGCTTCGCCCCTGCACACATTCAACTGTAGCTGTTTGTTACATATGTTGCGAGGAAGTAATTTGGCATTTGAGGGTAGTTTGCATGGTTGCCAACACCAAATGGTCCTTTCTTCTTCGTTGAGAGCATCCTGGGCTCACTTGGTTACCATTAGAATTAGAAATGCGTACCATTAACTCATCTTAGATATATTGGCATGTCTAGATAAGCTTGCATGGGTAGACTATTCTATTTTATCTGTTGTTTGTTAAAGACGATAGATAAATGAGCACATGCGGCACTTATGTACATCTGTGACATTGCAATGTAGACATGGATGGGGTTGTAGATTGATAGTTACACGTGTTACTTGTGAGGCATTTGAAGATTTACAAAATTGCATGTGGCATATGTGGAGCACTTGAAGAAGATGGCGGTACATTTTGCGTATGTTGTGTTTTATTTTTTTATAATAAAAATAAATTTAAAAGGTAAAAAATTTATTTTGAAAAAATAAATATATTTATTATATATAAAAACTTTCTTTAAAAAATATTCATTAGAGTAGTGATAAGTGGGAGAGATTCTCCTTTATAGAATCAGGGATCAAATCTCTATAAAAATGGTATTCGCACCATTAGCTCATAGCATAGGCAGTATGGCTGCTTGGGTGCTCTGTGTGACATGGTTGTATACACATAGTACCAGTGTCATGCACACATGATAGCGGTTGTGTTGATCGGAACTTGGGTTACATGTTCCAACAGTTTTATATTGTTGGATGATTGTTTCACTTCAAAAAGAGACAAATAATTACCATGAGGTACACATAAGGGGCTGTAGAATAATAGTCACATATGTGTCACATGTGAGGCATTTGAAGATTTACAACACTGCATGTAGCATATGTGAGGAGTTAGGAATTTCAACAGCAGGTCTCACGTTTGAAATGCTAAGGAGACATATTAACCACAGTGGTGGGTGGCTGCATATTGTGTGACTAACCGTGTGAGTGCGTTGTGCAGTTAACATGTAGGGTGCGTTGCATGGCTAAAAAAAAAGAAAAAGAAAGTGAGGAACTTGAAGGTGACAGTTGTACATTTTGCACATGTTGGACATTGAACTCTAGCAAATTGTCAGATGGGGTGACAACCGATTGATGAAGAGAAGGAGATGGCACATGCAGAAATTATTGTGAGGCATTGGAAGATATTTACACAACTGGCAAATATGGGGCACTTGAAAAGGACTGGTACATTTTGCACATGTGCACATTAGCACATGGTCACATGGGGTGACAAACGATTGATAGTGGCACATGGGGGCCCAGGCAGAAATGTACACTAATCCAGACCGGCCGGGTTGGGCACCTCCATTTGCTCTTTATCTTAAATTGCTCCAACATGTCTTCCATCATTGCTGGACGCGTGGCATTGGTTTAATGGGTTAAATTGACTTGTGTCAATCTTCTCTGTAGGTTGGAACTGAGCAAGGTTGGGTTCTGGATTAGGTGGTCATGAAGTGGCTTCAGTTTACCCTTGATCGTGCCTAACCCGTGGAGTGTTGTGTCACACCTAAAAGGTTAACCCAATAGGTGGAGTAACTCCAAAGTATATGAAGCTACTTTTCATAGCACCCATCCAATGTGGGACTAACCCAACACCCCTAGCATACAAGGAATAAATGCTGAACTCCTATTTCAAAAAGTGCCCCCACACGTGAGTCATTTAGCTGGATCTTAATTTGTTACATGTCCCAGGGCAGACACGGATTGAGAAGTTCCTGTGATGGGAAGCTAGGTGAGGCCTACCATGATGTTTGTGAGAAATCCATCCATCTGTATTGACAGTTCATTTACGGACATGAGACCTAAAATGAGACTAGGGATGAGTGTCCATGTGGTGCGAGGGAGAGTAAAAAGAAAGAAAAAAAAAAATAAATAAAAAGGACTTAAAATGAGGTAGATAAAAATTTCAAGGAGACCATAGGAGAGGGAAATGTGGGAAAAGCAATGTCTACCGTTGGAACCTTCATTAGTGTTTATATGCCATCTTTATAAGGTTAATCCTACAGGGTCGAACAGAAAAAACGAAAAACTTAGCCTGATACAAAACTTCTTTAGCAATATAAATGTTTCAGCAGCTAGCTATAGTTCAAGCCCCACTGTTTCCTCTCATATGGCCCACTTGAGTTTTGGATCTACCTTATTTTTCATATCTTGTTTTAATATGAGCTGGAAAAACGGATGGACGAGGGTGTATTTCTCACAAACACCATGGAGAGCCTCACCTAGCTTCCCAGCGCAGGAAACTTCACGTAAAAGCCTTTCCCAGGCAATCCGCGTACTGAAGGAGCCTCATTGAACCAGAGCCCAACAGAAAATGAAAGGTTTTGTCAAGGACAAAACGTGTAGGATATTCAAACATGTGAGATCTGAACCATTCATTGGGCAGGCTCCTAGTATGGAGGGCCCATAGCCCAAAATCACATGGACAGGAAAATCTCAACAGTCAGATCGGGCATCTTACCAATTGGAAACTAGAAGGACGAGTAAAACCATGCAATCAAGGGACTTCTACTACTAAGGTTGGGATTGTCCGGTCGACATGATGTTTAAACTATGGACCAGTCACTGCTGGGCCCACCTCGTAAACAGTCTGGATATTGTACATGAGTTCCATGCCTACGGTTTTTAACTGCGGAATAGATATTGAACTTTGTATTGGATGAAGTCTCTCTCTTTAATGGCCCACTGCGTCAGTCATAATCCCAGCCATGTTTAAAATCGTTCAGCTTATATACTACGGCCCATAGATGGGAAAGCCCAGCTAGGGTGGCAGTGGGTCAGGCCAGCCCAAGGATCAACTAGCTCAACCCACTTTTGAGGCATGTTCGGGCCAAGCCAAGCGGGTTGTAGGTCAAACTCGGGCTAGGAATGTGTTCCATTTAAGTAAATGGGTCGGGCTTGGATTGAACCCTACCTGACCCTATCTTTCATATGGGTTTTCAATAGGTTGGGCAAGATGACCCGACAAAGGCCCCAAAATAAAGGAGTAAAGTGTAGATGGTTTGGTTATCAATACATTCACTAGCTTGGCCCATGGTTTTACAAAATTCGAACACTTGAGTTACTGAATACCCAGTGGGGTTGACTCGAAGGCTTGATTCGAGTCAACCCTACTGGGCTCTAGGGTGACCCTAGAGCCAGACACTGGGGCCACACAAGCGTAGCCTAAATTAAAGCCATTGAAGCCTGTTGAGCTTAATGATCCTTATCTTTCCCCAAGGGTCTTTTCCTGTTAACCATGCTGCCAGCCTGATAGGACTCACAAGATTGCTTCATTGGATGATCCAAACTGTTTGGCCGTTCCGTAGAGAGGTCACCATCCAAAGAGCATGTAAAAGCTAGCCTTGGTGTATTGTTTGGGCTCGACAAATCAGTCTTACTCTTCGACCATGGTCCACCCTATGGATGATTAGGATAATCAACCGAGGCTTTGCAAAGTATTCATGTGTTTTCAGTTCTGATAAGTGGGGCTCATGCTAGTGTAATGCAGAGACCACTGATCTGTTTTGTCCCGCTAAGGGCCAGGGTTCAGTAATTTAGAAGTTGGTTTTTGGGGCACAACATAGGGTGTAGCATGCCCGAAAAATCACCTCGATGGGAGAATTAATCCTAGCATTTCAGTTTGTGGCAACGGTCACGAAGAGAATTACAGCAAAGATCAACATTCGCCGGATAAAAAGCCTGTTGTTGCTTTGATCTTCCAAATATGAGAACTTGAGCGGTACGGTTGGGGCCGTCAATGGGCCAGGCAGGTTTGTAACGATTTAAGCCTGTTTATTAATCAGGCTGGGTTCAAGCTATTTAAGAGCCCATCAGCATGGTATGGCCTGGCTGATTTAGGGTTTTCAAGGGCATTTTTATAATATATGATACACACATGTACAATCCTTTGTAAACGTGTGACACATCCTATGATTGAAGGGGCCGAATTTTCGGGCCACAGAACATGCACGGTCGGCGACACCCAGCACTGTCTCATTCATGTTTTTGGTGGCATCTCTGAGGGCATCCTTCAGTCCATCAAAATGTGGAATGGTGGGCCTCATTCCACATTTTCATTTTAGGGACCATCCAAACAGTCCTTAAACACAACAAACCCATGTGATAATGCTTTGGATATATAGCACAATCCAAGCCAAACAGCCGTCCACTGAAGTCTTCTACCTCAGGATTTCAGCAAATTTCTTCTTCATCGTCATCCTCGCCATGTCATCCCACTAGGGCTTGCATTCAGGGGCTCTTTGGTTTGTTAATTCACCTCTTTAAATTCCTGTAAATAAGTAATATTTACTTACAATGTAATTCACCATTTTCGATGCAGAGGTTTACAGCTTATTTGAACGCTAAATTGGAGGGGTGTGAATTTCATGTGGGGCCCACTGTGTGTGTGGGTTATCCACGGTGTCCATCCATTCTGCTAGCTGATTTTAGGACATGAGCCCAAAATCGAGGCAGATCCAAAGCTCAAGTGGACCACACTACGTGGGAATTGCATGCCTACCATTAATTAAAAGCTTCTCGGTGCCCCAGAAGTTTTGGATCAAGCTGATATTTGTGTAATCCTCTTATCCATGTTCATGTGAGCTTATGAATAGGTTAGATGACAAATAAGCAACCTTCTGCGTGCTAGGAAGAAAAACTTTTTAACAATAGACGTTCTATGACCATTGTTTCCTGTGGAGTGGGCCACTTAAGCTTTAGATCTATCCCCTTTTCGGGCTCATGGCCTAAAAGATTCTGGTAAAACAGATGGATCGAATGGATATGTGATATACATCACAGTGGGGCCCACAAATTTAACTCAATCCTTTTTCAAACAACTTTTCTAGGTAGAAATACTCATTGAATTTCAAACATAGGTGAAAAAGTAACCCTGAACTATTCATGATGTATTTACATTAAAAAAGATAAGAAAAATCAAACAACCCTAAAAAATGTCCTAATTATCTCTTTTGTATTATAGATGTTATAAAATTGTGTCTAATAGGTGCTTACGACACATCATGTCCAATGTCAATGAAAAAGCACCACGTTCGCATGTTATTAATGGGCATACGTAAAATGTAAGATTCTCCTGCATGAAATAATGATTTTGCCCTTAACTGAGAAATGTAGATTTTGCCCTTTTAACTGTCCGCCCATGTCTAATACGCATACATGACTTTTTTTCATTAGCTGAGTAGGGTGTGTGTCAGCAGCGCCCTTTTAGATACAATCCATGTCATATACTAAACGAGGCACATATAAATGTCTGCCAACTGATACAGAAATCATTAGTACATACAAATGAATATGGACTTTTCAAAAGAAAATGTAAATTGCCTTAAATTCAGCTCCTACAACCTTCCACTTAATCACCCTCTTACCGTGATTATTGAAATGTGGCACACCGTAACTAAATTCAGCAAATGCAATGCACATGGGGAGAGGGAGAGGGAGAGGGAGAGAGAGAGAGAGAGAGAGAGAGAGAGCAGACTATACAAGAGAGGAGAAGTGGTTGTAAAAAGTGGGGGTTTAGTGGGATCTTGTCCCAAATCCAGATTAGCAAATAAAATCTAGACCTTTCTGTTGCTGTTCCTTGAGCAGAGGGCAAAGCTCAACCAATGTAATTCTCACTAAGGCGCGCAATCAAGGGCTGTTTGTTTTTTTAATTCACCTCTTTAAATGCCAGTAAATAAGTAATATTTAATTACCAATGTAATTCTTATGCCATTTTCCATGCAAGGTTTACAGCTTACCTTTTTTAATGCTAAATTGGAGGGGTGTGAATTTCACGTGGGGCCCACTATGTGTGGGTTATCCATGGTGTCCATCCATTCTGCTAGCTGATTTTTGTTAAGGTGTGGAGCCAATCACACCAGTCTGCCAGGAAGTGGTCGGGCACCCGACAGTCAGTGGACTGGGCGCCTGGTGCTCAGGGCGGGCGCCTGAGCAAGTTTGGTCAGACGCCCGAAATTCGGGCAGTTTTCCCTTGAGCTCGCTGGATGATTTCCAAATTGGGCAAGCGCCCAACCAAGACTGACTAAGAGCCCGACCAGACGCGAAGTTACTCGTGGGTTTTCCTATTTTGGTTTTTTTTTTTTCGAGTTTACTATAAAAAAAGGGGTGTAACTTAAGATTAGGCTATGAGATTGGGGTTAGCAAAAAGGGCAATCTCTGTGCATGGGAGCATAAAAAAATGTAAGTATATTTATTGTAACCTTGTTTTTTTCATAGTGGAGGTTTGCACCCGTGGTTTATTTTTACCCTTGTTGGGGTTTTTCTACGTAAATTTTGTCTTGTGGATTGTTGGTTTATCAATATCGCTTCTAGTTATTATTTCTTCCTGTTTATCATTTGTGGGTGTGACCGGAGATTGGATCTCGGTTCACTGGCGTTGTTGGTATGCTGCACAACAACTGGTATCAAAGCTATTGGTTTAGTTCAAGTGGGAGCGATGACAGAAAAATGGAAGACATAAATTGAAAAGTTTGATGGTTCAAACTTTGCCTTCTGAAAGATGCAGATGGAGGATTATCTGTATTAGAAGGACCTCTATATTCCTTTAAAAGGAAAAGAGAAGAAACAAAAAAAGATGACAGATGATGAATGGGCTTTAATGGATCGGAAGGCTTTAGGAACGATCCGACTCTCTTTGTCTAAGAGCTTCACTTTCAATATATCCAAGATAAAGATCACAAAAAAATTAATGCAAGATCTAACTACGATGTATGAGAAATTATCGGTGTCCAGCAAGGTTCATCTTATGAAACGACTATTCAACATGAAGATGTCAGATGGTGGGGGCGTGACTGAACATCTAAACGAGTTCAATACAATCACGAGCCAATTGGAATCCGTGGGCATCACTTTTGATGATGAGGTCAGGGCGCTATTGATCTTGTTTAGTTTACCAGACAGTTGGGATGGTTTGGTAATTGTTGTGAGCAATTCTTCAGGGTCTACGAAGCTGAAATTTGATGATGTGGCCGGTCTAATTCTTAGCGAAGAATATAAAAGGAAGGCATCAGGAGTTTCAGGGGATTTGGTGAATGCTTTAAACATTGAAGAAAGAGGAAGATCATTGAACAAAGGAGGCAATAAATACGAGCGTTCTAATTCGAGAAAGAAGTTTAAGGGACCGAAAGATAAGGACGGGTGTTGGCATTGCGGGAATAAGGGGCACATGAAGCGTGCTTGCAAAGCGCTTAAGAAATAAGAAGGAAGCTCTCAAGTTAGGAAGGATTCAATGAACCTATTTGAAGAGAGTGGCACAGATGCGTTGATCTTGTCTCCTAATGCGCGGAATGAGTATTAGATAATGGACTCGGGTGCTTCGTTTCATGCCACTTCGTCGAAAGATGTTCTTTGTGATTATGTATCAAGAGACTTCGGGAGAGTCTACCTGGGTGATGATAAGCCGTGTAGTATTATTGTCAAGGGAGACATTTACATAAGTCAGAAATATGAAACGATCTTGAAGTTGAAGGATTTCAGACATGTACCGAGTTTGAGGAGGAACTTGATCTCAGTGGGGCAGTTGGCCGATATTGGATATGTGAAGACATTCACTAGTGATTCCTAGAAGGTAAAAAAATGTGCCTTGATGATATCTCGAGGCAAGAAGGAAGGTACCTTATACATGACTTTCGGATCGTATAGTTTACTCGCAGTTACATTAACTGGAGTGAATGGGCAGTTATGGCATCAGAGGTTAGGACACATGAGTGAAAAAGGGATGAAAGTGCTAATGTCAAAAGAGAAGCTACCAGGGTTGAAGTCTATCGACTTGAAATTCTGCAAGGATTACGTGTATGGTAAGCAGAAGAGAGTAAGCTTGAAGAAAACAAGACGAGCTCCAAAGATGCATCTGTTGGAGCTTGTACACACTCATGTGTGGGGATCAGCACAGGTATCATCTCTTGGTGGATCACATTATTTTGTCTTTTTCATTGATGATGCTAGTAGAAAATTGTGTGTCTATTTCTTAAAGCAAAAATCTGATGTATTCGATGTATTTAAGAAGTGAAAAGTAATGGTAGAAAACGAGACAAGTAAAACTGTAAAGTGTCTCAGATTAGATAATGGGGAAGAATACTATGATAAGAGGTTTGAGGAGTATTATGCAACAAATGAGATCAAACATTAGAAAATGATTTCAGGGACACCGCAGTAGAACAGTGTGTCTGAGTGCATTAACAGGATGATCCTTAAGCGTGCAAGGAGCATAAGGTAACATGTAGGGTTGCCCAAGACCTTTTAGACAGATGCTGTGAATACTGCCGTATATCTCATCAATAGAAGTCCCTCAGCACCATTGGATGGTGGGTTACTAGAAGTAACATGGACTGGGAAAGAAGTAAACCTTGCATATCTCAGAGTGTTCGGTTGCACTTCATATGTTCACATTGATGCAGAGCACAGAAACAAGCTGGATGCGAAGTTCAGGAGGTGCACGTTTATAGGCTACGGGCAGCATGATTTTGGCTACAGGTTCTGGGATATAGAGAACTGAAAAATCATCAAAAGCAAGGACGTAGTCTTCAATAAAAAAAGTGATGCATAAGGATAGTTTGCAACAAAAGCAGAATAAGGTCGATGAGAAGGAATTCGTAAAGTTTGAAGAGTTACCGGACACGGGTGTTACAGTGTCGCAGGATGAACATGCACAGGAGCATGATGAGGCAGAGCCGCAAACATCGGTTGTGAGGAGGTTTACTCGGGAGAGGAGATCCAAGGTCCAATACTCTCCCTCCTTACATTATCTACTACTGACAGATAATGGTGAACTAGTGTATTTTGAAGAGGCATTACGGTCGGATACACAGGTTAAGTGGGAGCAAGCCATGGATGATGAGATGAACTCTCTTAAGTCTAATCGTACGTGGGAGCTAGTTACTCTACCTAAGGGTAAGAAAGCTCTTCATAACAAGTGGGTTTACAAACTGAAGGAGGAGCACGATAGTTCAAAGAGGTACAATGCCAGATTAGTTGTGAAAGGTTTCCAACAAAAGGCAAGTATAGACTTCACTGAAATATTTTACTAGTAGTGAAGATGTCTACGATTTGCATGGTCTTAAGTATAGTGGCTACAGATGATCTACATCTAGAGCAGCTAGATGTTAAGACAACATTTCTTCATGGGGACCGTGAAGAAGAGATATACATGCATGTGAAGAAAGGATACATGGCACCAGAAAAGGAGAATAAGGTATGTATACTGAAAAAGAGTTTATATGGCCTGAAGCAGGCCCCAAGGTAGTGGTACAAGAAGTTCGACAGTTTCATGTCGGAAAACGGTTCAGGAGATGTCATGCAGACCACTGTTGTTATTTAAAGAAGTTTGATACATCGTACATCTTCCTTCTTCTGTACGTTAATGATATGCTTGTAGCCGGAAGCATGAAGGACATCTCAAATCTTAAAAGACAACTGTCTAGAGAATTTGTCATGAAGAATTTAGGAGCTGCAAAACAAATCCTAGGCATGAGGATAAAGCATGACAGAGAAAAAAAGAAACTAGTTTTGTCACAAGTAGAGTACATAGCCAAAGTACTTATCAATTCAGTATGGAAGGTGTTAAGTCGATTAGCACTCCATTAGCCAATCACTTCAAACTTTCTAAGGAGCAAGGTGTGAAGATGCAGGAGGAACGGGACTGCATGGCTAAAGTCTCATATGCATCAGCTATAAGGAGCCTCATATATGCTATGGTTAGCACGAGGCCAGATATTACTCAAGCAATGGGAGCTATTTATGAACAACCCCGGGAATGAACCTTGGGAAGCTGTGAAGTGGATCCTCAGATAACTGGTAGGTACTATGGATGTAGGGCTGTGTTATGGAGGATCGGAGATCGAGCTACAGCTACGTCGATTCAAATTTAGCAGGAGATATTGAAAACAGAAGGAGCACTACAGGGTATGTCTTTACTCTGGGTAGTGCTGCAGTTAGTTGGGTCTCTCAGTTACAGAAAATAGTGTCCATCAGTACAACGAAAGCAGAGTATGTTGCAGCTATAGAAGCGTGCAAAGAGATGGTGTGGATGCAAGGTTTTATGAAAGAGTTTGGGAAGAAGCAAGTAGATTGCAAGCTATACAGTGACAGTCAAAGTGCAATACACTTGGCCAAGAATTCAACCTTTCATTCAAGGACCAAGCATATTGACATCAGATATCACTCATACATTCGTTACTAGAAGATGGGTCGATTGCTCTGGAGAAGATCCATATAAGTGAGAACTCTACCGATATGTTGACCAAGGCGGTCACACGGGAGAAACTGAAGCTCTGTTCAACTTTGATTGGTCTTCAGGCTTGGAGATTGGGAGTTGGTGCACTCCAAATGTAGAAGACGAATAACTATGGTGATGTGTCTCCAAGTGGGAGATTGTTGAGGTGTGGAGCCAATCACACCAGTCTGCTAGGAGGTGGTCGGGTGCCTGACAGTTAGTGGATCGGGCGCCCAACCAAGTTTGGTCAGATGCCCGAAATTCGGTAGTTTTCCCCCGAGCTTACTGGACGATTTCCACATTGGGCAAGCCCCCGACCAAGATTGACCGGGCACTCGACCGGACGCGAAGTGACTTGCGGGTTTTCCTATTTTGGGTTCTATTTTCGGGTTTTACCATAAAAAAGGGTGTAACTCGGGATTAGGCTATGAGATTAGGGTTTCTATACGACTAAGGTGAGAAAGAGAGAAGGGGTTAGCAAAAAGGGCCATCTCTGTGCATGGGAGTATCAGAAAAGGTGAGTAGATTCATTGTAACCTTATTTTTTCATAATGGAAATTTGCACCCGTGGTTTTTTACCTTTATTGGATTTTTTTCCACATAAATTCTGTCTTGTGGATTGTTGGTTTGTTTCAATATCGCTTCTAATTATTATTTCTTCCTGTTTATTGTTTGTGAGTGAGACTGAATATTGGATCTCGGTTCACCAGCGTTGTTGGCATGCTGCGCAATAATTTTAGGGCATGAGCCCAAAATTGAGGCAGATCCAAAGCTCAAGTGGACCACACTACAGAAAAAAGTGGGAATTGAATGCCTGCCATTAAAAGCTTTTCGGGAGCCCCATAAGTTTTGGATCAAGCTAATATTTGTGTAATTCCCTTATCCACGTTCATGTGAGCTTATGAATAGGTTAGATGACAAATAAGCAATCTCATGAGCACTAGGAATAAAAACTTTTTAATGGCAAACATTTTTACAACCATTGTTTCCTGTGGTGTGAGCCACTTAAGCTTTAAATCCATCTTATTTTTGGGCCCATGCCCTAAAAATTCTGGTTGAATCGATGGACGTGGATATATCATATACATCACTATGGGGCTTACAAATTTAAGTCAACACTTTTTAAACAACTTTTAAAGTTAAATATTTGGGGGGGTACACACACCCCATTGTTAGTCACACTGCAATGTTAGCCACCTCCACTTGGGAATCGATACCAAGACCTCAGTGCTGAAATGAGGTTATCTTCCCTCAGTCTACCACTTGAGTTATGGATCGGGGTGTACTCATCAAATTTCAAACAAAGGTAAAAGATAATAATGTAATGTTATGAGGCATTTGCATAGGAAATGAAAAAGTAAACACCCCCTCAAAGATGTTCTGATTATCTCTTTTCTATTACAGATGTTATTATAAATGATGTTGATTGCGTCCAATATGTGCTAGCACACATCATCTGTTGTCAATGAAAAACGAACAACGTACATGTGCATGTCATTAATGGGCTGATAGTAAAAAGTACATTTCTCCCGTATGAAATGATGATTTTTCTCATTAGCTGAAAAGAGTGTGTGCCGGCGGCTGCGTTGGATACGATCCGCTTCATATACTAAACGAGGCTGGTAATAAATTTCTGCCGACTGATACAGAAAACCATCAGTACATACAAATGAATATGGACTTTTCAAAAGAAAATGTACAATGCCTTAAATTCAGCTCCTAAAACCTTCCACATCGTAAGTAAATTCAGCACATGCAATGCTGAATTTACTTGAGCAGAGGGCAAAGCTCAACCACACATTGTCAGATAGAGACATATAAATCACATCAATGCCCTTTACTTTGTTTAAAGCCCTTCGCATATCCTCAAATGATGGACAGTTTTAACCATCCCATTAATAAATTGTGTACAAAATTTTAATGTCTGCTACTCCCGTTATACATAGTAGAGGCGAAAAGGAACCTTGAAATACCAAGAAAACAAACTCATCATGCAAGCCTATGTTTCCCCCAAAATGCCGTTTGTGTAGGGCAATCACACTACTAAATGGTAGGTTCAATCATGATGATCATATGGCACCAAAATCGGGCGGGTCCACTAGGTAGGCCAAATAGGTGAAATCAATGGACAACCAAAAGTTTAACTCAACATGCAAGTGTGACCCGTTTAATGAGTGGATCAACCTCTCATTTTTAAGATGAGCCATCCAATTTTCTTGCTAAAGCCATCCTTGTTAGAGTATAATTATATTTATCTATGTAATCTAACATGCTCTAATAATCTTACCCAAGTGGCATCTTAGTGGGAAAAATAGGCATGCATGACAGGTTAGCACGGACGTGGTTAGTACAACTTGAGAAACAATCACATTCATAAGATGGTGCAGCTGTTTATTCGTGCCAACATGTCCTACAGCCAATCTGTGAAAAATGCGGTCACGGTAATAACATCATAATCAATGGAATGGTGGGGCCCATTCAACGAGTGGATTGTTTTTATTTTTATATCAAATGATGATCACTAGTGCGGCCTACCTTTTTTATGAATTGAATTTTTGGAGATCTCTAATCTCTTCTATATATTTTCCTAATTATTAATGAAATAAATAAATTTTAATTTTTCATAATATAATCTCTTTCATTTAAAAATGGCTACCCAGAGAAATACAACAGCGGCCTACATTCAATTGAAACAAGTTCAAAGATGGACAGCTAGGATCTTCCACTCCGGAATATTTTTGAAGTGTGGTTCATCTCCCCCAAAAGTGGATTGCGTGCCCCGGTGGTGTGTCGACATGGCAAAGTTCTTTGGCCCCACCATGGTGTATGCATTATATCTATGTTGTTCATCCATTTTGCAAGATCACTTTAGGGAATGAGCAGGGCAGTCAATGGGCTAGGCCTGGGGTAGGTTGCTGTCCGAATTTTGAACTGTTTCAGGCCAGGTCGTTGGCCAACCCTGTGTAAAATTCTAATTTTTCAGGCCCGAACCCAGCCCATTGATACCTCTAGGAATGAGCCCAAATATAAGGCAGATCCAAACCTCAAGTGGACCTCTCACGGAAAGCCGTGGAGACCCCACCATTGAAACCTTCTTAGGACGCACCATGATGTTTATTTGTTATCCAACTTGTTTACAAGGTTACATAGATGAAGGGAAAATAGAAATATTAGCTTCATCCAAAACTTTTGTGCCCCCAAAGAAGTTTTCGGTGGTAAGCATTCAATCCCAGGTGTGATCCACTTGACGTTTGGATTGGTCTCATTTTTAGGCTCACGTCCTAAAAACGGATGGACAATGTGGATATAACACATACATCATGGTAGGGCTGACAACTTTGGCACATCAACACACCACTAAGTTGGTGGTGTGTGGAGCACCACATAATATGCTTCGGCCTATACCACTTATCAACAGCTCATAGGTGGGACACAGAGTGTCTACTGGCGCGACTTACTATTGGATGGTTCTGTATGGGCCCCGCCATGATGTATATGTTTCATCTGCCTAGTCCATCAATTTTGCTAGATCACTTTAGGGCATGAGATAAAAAATGAGGTAGATCAAATTCTCAGATTTGACTACACTGCAGGAAACAATGGTGATTGAACACCGATCGTTAAAAACTTCTTAGGGGCCACAAAAGTTTTGGATCATATTGATATTTGTGTTTTCCCTTTGTCTTTGTGAGCTAATCAATAGGTTGGATGGCAGATAAACGATATCGTGGTTCGTAGGAAGTTTTTAATGATGGGCGTCCAATCACTATTGTCTTCCATTAATCCATCTCAAATTTGCTCCGTTTATGCCTAAAATAATGATCCAAAATGGATTGACGGCACAAATAAAATACATACATCATTGTGAGGCTCACATAGCACCGTACACAATCAGCGTCCTCATAGGTGAATTTCAGAGTACTTTATGATTACTTCAACCACCAAGCGTATGTGAGCTGGACCGATCAGAGCAGCAGAAGCAGAGGTTCTCTGCTCGGTTTCAACAGAGGATCCGGATTCGTAAGAGTCCGGATCCTATGTTGAAACCAAGCAGAGAAACCCTGCTCGTTGCTTCTCTGATTGGTCCAGCTAAGCCTCGCTATGTCAGTGCTGAACTTCTCTGACACAACACAGTCAAGATGAACTGGACCAATTAGACCAGCAGGAGCAGAGGTTCTCTGCCCGGTTTCAACAGAGGATCCGAATTCTATGTGTATAGAGCGGGCCACCGATAGCAACAGCCACTACTCAACAGCGGCAGCAGCACCGACAATAACAGCTACAACGAAGGCATGGCAAACATGATTATCGTACCCACGTTGTCTCAACCAGTAATTCTCTGCATTGGCAGAGCATGATGTCCTATAAGCGTGCATTCAGAAATTGTACACGTGGCATATACTTAATTAAAATTAAATCATCGATATAGTGGCTCTACTGTATACAGGTCATAGCCTTAATAAATTGGACAATCCTATACTTTGATTTATGCACGTATGATTGTTGAATTTGGACCATTGATTTTTTTTTTTTTTTCATTTTAAACCATCCGTTGCAGGTGTCTGCTAATAGACTGTTGGAATATTTTTTTCCTTTGACATTGTAACATACGAACCATCTAAAGTTGAGCACACGTTTTGGTATCTCTAGGTGCATGCATTAACCAGCACAGCCTGACGGAGTACCAAAGTTCTCTTCATTTTTTCTCACCAAACTTAAGGGGTTGTGGAAATACAATGGGCGCGGATTTAGTCAGGTCTTCGACCCAGGTACCACTTTTTTTTTTTTTTTTTTTGTTTTTTCTTTGTCAGTACTACGCACCCACCCTGTTAACTGCGCAATGCACCCATGCACCCACCGTTGGGCTCAGTGTGTCTCCTTAGCGGTTAGGACTCGAACCTAACACCTATTGTTGAAACACCTAAGCGTCTTTCAATTGGGCTAGCAGGCGAGACACTGTGGGGATCACCTTAATGCATGTGTTGTATATCTAGTTGTCTATCTATTTTCACATATCACTTTAGGACTCGGCCCAAAATTGATGCAAAACCAAATGTCAGATGAACCACACCATAGGAAATAGTGGATAAAAACTTCTCATGGGCAAATAAGTTGGATGGCAAATAAATATTACGTTTTGTCCTGGAAAGTTTTTAATGGTTAATAACCGTTGTTTCATGTGGTGTGGTCCACTTGGGATTTGTATTTTAGAAAAAATAAAAAATAAACATGCACAACAATACATCAAGGTGAGCTCCACAACCACCACGAGACTGTGTCTGCGCCCAGTAACAAACGTTTCTAATTGGTCACTCAACTGTACCACTAAGAGAAAAAAAAAAGAGCAAAAAATACTCCATTCCTTATTACGTACAGAATGGGTAAGTACCCGCACTAGTCGTCTAAAACGTGAAGAAAAAAACTTCACATGCATGCAATCCATGACGTCCATCAGCTAAGTCACTTCATCTTTTGGCTTGATCGAAGAAATCAAGCTGATTCAACCCTCAGACAAGCCACCATAAAAAATTACACCCAAAACCCATAAATTCACGCAGTATGGCCCACGTGAGTTTTGGAATACTGTGGTTCTTGGTTAATACTTTCATCCTGATGAGACCCATCAGATGGATGGATTGGATGGCATATAAACACCATGGTGGGCCCGATAGAAAACTAAGGGTAGGCATTCAATCTCAATTGTTTCCTTTGCTATGTCCTACCTGAGTTATGAATTGTCATTATTCTCTCTATCAAACATGAGGCCACGTAACTGATGAACGGCGTGGATCTCATGAAAGCTACACCCACATGGCTCTACGTTCGCCAAAGTAACCCCTTCATGTAACGTCACCCAAAAAGCCACAAAGGTCACGACATTATCAACGTGCTCTTGCTCTTCTACTTTAAAAACAATGGCTTACTCAGCTAATGTGTAAAACATCTTATTCAAGAAGATCTAAGCCGTTGGTCTACCAGGCTCTATCTTGGATGGGCCATAACCTAAAAGTCACAACCATCCAATGGTCCTAAAAAGCCCACTTTTCCCCGTTGAACATGACCATTATCTAGACATTTTTTTTTCTAGTTGTTCATTTGATAATAATTATCAAAAGTCTTAACAACTTGTTGCTGCCATCCAACGACTACACCTGCTTAATTTTGCTTTAGGGCATGTTCACCAAGGGTCCTTCTGATGAATGGCCTGGATGTCACACACGTGTGGCAAGTTAGCATCAATCTTTCATCGAGCCAATCTCTTTAGGGTATGAATTCGAATTATTAATACGTTACGTCATTCCCAACCACTCGACACCTTGTCACAGTTCCTAAAGAGTCTGTGACTTTATATGGATTCATCCCAACCATCCATATATATAGTACTTAAGGTGGCCCACAAAGCAATGCCATTAAAGCAGTCCTTTATTATTGTTGTTTTTTGTTTGTTTTTTACGGTTACGTCAACGTGCGTGGTACCAGCTGTGACTTAAGACTTCACACTTGGCATCCAACAGACCCGGTGGGTATTTCGGTAGTAAAAGCCAGATGCAACAAAAATGAGGCTGGTACAACTATCATGTTGCCCCACGTAAATTTGGAGATTTTTTTTCTTCTTCTTTCTTTTTAATGATTGTCTAATGTTTTCTATGGCATGGTAGATTTAGTGATGCCTGATTTGAATTATTCAATCATCAGTGTGAGGTTTATGTAGTGCATGACTTAGATGATACATCCATGACACAGTGGCTCTTACCACGGAAAATAATGCACAACCATCCAAAAACCTCCAAATTCAAATGGGGCTTAAATAATGGTTTGATTGGCCTAGTCTCTGGACCATTTTAAGTGTTGAATTTCTATGGAACATGGAAATTCAAGGTTTTTTTTTAAAAAATCATATTTTTTAATAAGCCCTAAGGATTTTTGTCTTTGATAATCTCATATTTAAACTCTACCATAAGTAGTTAGATTTTACTTGAATGAAGAACGGAGGTGTGGAACATGATCATGGCTATTGGTGATCTTTGATTTAGTAAGTCCCTCCTCAAGCTATTCTAGTTAAAGGAGGGTGAAGAGCTCAATATGTCAGCCTCAATATTGAAGGAAGATGGGAGATAAGAGATGGAGCTCTCTCTCTTATACTCAAGGGAGAGCATACAAGCTCTCACCCTTTCTCTCTTTCTCTAGTGTACTTTCATTTACATGATACGATACATTTATACAAAGAAATCAAAGTTTTAGGAGTGCACTAATTAATCATGGAACTCTGCTATCTTATTGTTTCTTGATAGTCCCTACAAGAATAGCTATAAACACTTACTTTATTCATGCATGTATATGTAATTTTTATTATTTCTACTGCCATGACCATCCATTAAAGACCTTATGCCCATGTCGATAAAGTGGTGATGACAATCATATTATTATCAAGTGCGATCAAAATACTTCTAAGGATTAAAACAAATGTTTAATGGTTATGAATGCTCTCCCACCAACGGGGTGTGTGCACACGAGTTTGAGTGTGTGCAATGCGGTTCGAAAGAATTCTTTTCACTGGATGGTGTTTCTGTTAGTAGCTTGCACGGTTGATTGTTAAAGGGTAATGACGGCCTATTACATGTGACTTGCTTGGCCTGGCTTGGTTGCCTTAGTTGTGCAAAACCTTTCCAAGAGGCCAAAATGATGCATTTGAAGGACTGGAGTTACCACTAGCCGATTTAGCAGTTTTTTACTTATGGTCGACCAGAGCCGTAAACTCGCTTGATATGGCCAAAGAATCACGAAGATCCTTCGGCCAGTATGACTCCTGTAAATGGCCTGCGTCCCTAGAGTTCCAAGTAAGGGTCTCCGTTACGAGAGAAGAAGGGTTTAGGCACATTCTCTCGCACGTACTCATATATGGTCTCTACTTTAAGGGGCATGCAAAGTTTAAGGAAATCACGTGCCTGTAGAAAAGTTTGTCATATTGTCATACTACGCATAACTCCATAAAGGGGTCGGGTAGACGGAAAAGAAAGAAAGAAAGTAGTACAGTCTTAGCCTTACTTCGCAATGTCAGGAGACAAAGGGTAAGCAAATAAAGTAAACAAAATGCAAGAAATGTAAATGGTTGGAGCCTTGCTTTGTAGGGCCAGAAACCCAGGCAACAAACAAGATAAATATAAATAGCAAAAGTGTAAATAAAAGAAAGAAAAATGGTTAGTATTTGCTGGGGAGGAAATGTGCGGGACGAACCGCGTTCTGAGCTTTAATTGAGATGTGAGAAAGAGAAAAGGGGAATCAGACACCATTTTCTAAGTCAGAAAAGAGATGATCGGATGCAAAGAGAAAAGTGGAATCAGACATCCTTTTCTGAATCAGAAAAGAGATGATCAGATGCCCCTAATCCTGACTCTACTCGTGTAGCGATTTGGCTAACCTTTCTGAGTTGACTTTTCTATCTTAATGGAGGCAAACCCCTAGGAACTATAAAGTTTGCAAGATATCTAAAGGACAGAGCTTTCGCACCGTTAAGATGAGGGGAAAAAGGGAGAATTTTAAGAAGCTACTTTTGTTGATCGTCAGCCTCTTCTGTTTCCCCGGGAGAAACGTTGTTTATATAAGCATTGAGACCGTCAGCCGACGGACACATGTCACCATTTTCTCATATGAGATTAGAGGGAATCTAAGGAAGAATTTTGGTGGGAGATTTGCAGCACTAGGTGTCCGTTGGTTGACCATCAGCCGACGATCAACAAAATCCCCAGGGTGGTGTCTATAGATGCCCCTCTTTAGTAGAGGTTGCTAGCAACTGAATGCCAAAGTAAAGTAGACACCTCCACATTTCAGAGTGAGGTGATCGAACCTTAGCTGGCCAGGGTATCTTGATCGACCTACATATTTAGCCGGTGATTAATTTGAATGGCTCTTAAAAGTTGAGGAAGACGTTGCGATTCCCCCAGCACTTTTTGTGGCTTTACGGGTTATCAAATCATAACTTCTTCACATCGTGACTGATACAGATGCATCGACTATGCTGGTGAGTTGAACTATAGGTGGTTAGAGCCCCTGTGCTTTCTGCGGCTTTACGAGGATAACCGTTTGGTTTATAAGGATTGGATAAGATGCATGTATAGTCTTGCGGATTAGTCACATAGAGACAAGTATAGGTAATGGGCAGTTGCCTGCACTTTCTACGGCTTTACAGATCTCCCGCGTTACTCATACAAGTTTAGAAAAGTGTTCCTGACTAAAGCCTTTCTGGATTATTCCACTACCAACGTAGCTTCAGGCTGCATACTTTGGTTAGGCTAGGGTTTTTTCGCTCGTTGTAGTGTTGTGCATGTTAGTGCACTCTTTCGTGCATTGGATTGTCAATTCCGTGATCATATAAGTCAGTCCTGTCTTGTGAGCCCCGATGATGAATGCAGACTCCAGACTTGATGATTGAAGCTTCTTTCCGTATCCAAGACCAAGCACAATCTCTATGGAAGGTAAGTGTATATATAGATAGACTTTAAGATCCCAAAAACCTCATAACTAGATGGCATAAAGCCTTAGCCATTCAATCTTAGTCATTTCTGTCTTCTTGATCAGGGAAGATTGTGTGTAATCATTGCTCAAAAGATAAAAGAGTTTCGTCAATAAATGATAGCCCATATAGTTCAATTTGGTTGTCTGTTGATTAATCTACAAGGAAAATCGATTGATCAATAACAAAGCACCGATTGATCGTAAGCAGCAATTTTGCAGAAAATAAGCTTGCTGGACAAAAATGGCCTTGAACGATTGATCGCCCATCCAGGTCGATTGATCACCCAGGCTGGCCGATTGATCGACCGGACAACCGATCAATTGCAAAAGCATTTTTGGGCCTATATGCTTGCTGGATATATTTGAGGCCTAGCGATTGATCGCAAAGGCTCCACCGATCAATTGCAAATTATTTAACTTGTATGCTTGCTGGACCTTATCCAGGGTGAGCGATCAATCGCTCATGCAGAGTTGATCAATCGCAACTGGCATTTTTTGCTTGATTTCTTTGCTGAAACAAGTTCAGGTATTAAGAACAATCAATGATGGTTATTGATCAATCGATTTTCCTTGTAGATTGATCAACAGACAGCCGAATTGAACTATATGAGCTATCATTTATGGATGAAGCTCTTTTATCTTTTGAGCAATGATCACACACAATCACTACAAGAAAACGGATTTTTACCGACGAAAGTATTACCGACGAAATAATTTTCGTTGGAAAAAACCATTTTTCCCGACGAAATGGGCAAATCGTCGGTAAAAATCTCCCGCCACTACCAAATTTATTCCCGCCGTACACTTTTACCGACGAAATAAAAATTTCGTTGGTAAAAAGATTATTGCCGACGAAGTAACCCGTCGCTAAAAAAAAAAAACTGAAAACTTCACTTTTACCGACGAAATATTTCGTCGGTAAAGGTGTCACTTTTACCGACGAAGAATTTCGTCGGTAAAAGTGTTATTTCCTGATTCCCGCCAAGAAGTGAGAAGGACTTTTACCGACGAAAGTTGTTACTTTTACCGACGAAAAATTTCGTCGGTAAAAGTCTTTTAACTTAATGTCCAGCGCGCGACCCCTCATTTCTTCCTCTCTCACTCTCTCGCTCGCTGTCTCTCTCTCTGGAACGAACCCCACCCCACCCCACCCCACCGTCCGCGGCCGTCTCTCTCATCGCCGACCACCGGCGTCCGGCGTTCGGTCACCGGCGTCCGGCGTTCGGTCACCGGCGTCGCACCATCTCTGCCGACCACCCATCTCAGCCGTCCATCTGTTACCAGCGTCCCACCGCCGCTTGCCAAGAACCTCCGCCGGCCTCCGTACGCCCCCGCCACCTCCGGTAACCCTCTCCCCCTTCCTTCTTCCTCCATTTCCCCTCTCTCCCTCTCTCCTCGTTGTTCATTGTGGGGCCCACTTCCAAAATCCAATGCATGTGGGTCCCACCGTCGCTGTCCAATGCATGTGGCCGGGTGGGTCCCACCGTCATTGCATGTGGGTCCCACCGTCGATTTCCATCGTCCATTGCATGTGGAGTCCGCCTTAGCTGTCCATTATTTGATGGGGCCCACTGATTTAGGGATTTCGAAATTAAAATCCCTAATTAGGGATTTTAAATTTTAAAATCCAAATTGTGATTTAGAAATTAAAGAAAAAATGAAATTGTGGGGCCCACCGTCGCTGTCCACTGCCTGTGGGGCCCACGTCGATGTCCACTGGCTGTGGGGCCCACCGTCGCTGTCCACTGGCTGTGGGGCGCACCGTCGCTGTCCACTGCCTGTGGGGCCCACGTCGCTGTCCACTGTTTTAGATGAAGCATATATTTGTGTGGAGTAAACTATGTGGGGCCCACAGTGACTTACGTATTTTATCCACTCCATCCATCCATCTTAGCAGGTAATTTTAGGTATGGTGCCCAAAAATGAAGCATATCATAACCTAAAGTGGACCACACCACAAGTGTGAACTGAATGTCTATCATTGAAAAATTCTAGGATGACACAGAAGTTTTGGATCAAGCTGATATTTGTGTTTTCCCTTCATCCATATCCATGTGATCTTATGGACAGGTTGGATGACAAATAAAGATCATAGGGGAGCCTGGGAATGGTGGAAATCATTATTCCCACTGCTTACCATGGCATGGTCCACTTGAGATTTGGATATGCTTAAATTTTGGGCTCAACCACTAAAATGAGCTGAAAAAACACCACAGTTTGGAATAGATAAATCACATACATTCTAGGTGGGCCCAACTGAGTTTACTCTACATGATAAGAGATAAGAGCTAGCGTGCAGAGTTACTCCGCACGCAATCCGATTCCCATGGTGGGCCCCATACATACTTATTTGTTCAGAAAATAGCAGTCATTAGGTATTTGATTAGACTTGATTCATGGTGTTGATGATTTTGTCATTTTCATGTGCTTGTGTATCTGGAATTGATGGAGCAAACCCGGATGTGCGTCGGAGCTACCCGTGGTTGATTTATGTGGATGTATGTTGTGGATGTATTTGGCTTATTATTAATAGTTATTTTTTGTCCACAAATGGTAGTATAATAGAATCAGTTAGCCCATTTGGAGATTTCTATATTGCCGAGCATAGATAAAGTGTGTTTTGGAGGTATAGAAATCTGCCAAATTGTCCTGTTGGACAGTCCAAGGTTGGATAGATTGGAATGTTATCGTTGTTTGTCATTTACATGCTCTGTCATTAGTTTCGTGCGGTAACTCTCCTATTCTCTCTGGATATGTTTCTTATGTTTAATTCCATTGTCAATTTAATCCACACAATGTGTGGATAGTTGACGTGGAAATTAAATGTAAGATAAATATATCTGGAGAGATAGGGGGAGATGCTGTCGAAATTTAGGCTTGGGCATTTAAATGGAAATAGTGATAGCATTTCAATCTATCCATCCTTGGATGGGCGACTGATTTTATTTATTATCATTTAGTGGCAAATTAGATGACGAACATGATACTTGTGATTAAGAGTAGTTGATTGATGTTGATGTTGAGCGGGGGTCCCTGGAAGGTGAGAACCGCGGTTTAGACCATGATGATGAAGCTGTCCTGTTCCTACGGACAGTAATATGGGTGGCCTGGCCATTTGGACAGGCCCGTGTTTATGTATTAGCTCGAAATTAATGGAGCAGACCCGGATGTGCATCGGAGCTATCCGGTTGTTGAGCGAGGGTCACTGGAAGGTGGAACCGCTGTTATGACCATGATGATGAAGCTGTCCATTTCCTATGGACAGCAATATGGGTGGCCTGGCCATTTGGACAGGCCCGTGTTTATGTATTAGCTCGAAATTAATGGAGCAGACCCGGATGTGCGTCGGAGCTATCCGGGTGTTGAGCGGGGGTCCCTGGAAGGTGGGAACCGCTGTTATGACCATGATGATGAAGCTGTCCATTTCCTATAGACAGCAATTGGGTGGCCTGGCCATTTGGACAGGCCCG
This sequence comes from Liriodendron chinense, assembly GCA_003013855.2. Lineage (NCBI taxonomy): Eukaryota > Viridiplantae > Streptophyta > Magnoliopsida > Magnoliales > Magnoliaceae > Liriodendron > Liriodendron chinense. Next base: position 11,056 of record PVNU02002688.1, on the reverse strand, counting down.
TGTTTATGTATTAGCTCGAAATTAATGGAGCAGACCCGGATGTGCATCGGAGCTATCTGGGTGTTGAGCGGGGGTCCCTGGAAGGTGGGAACCGCTGTTATGACCATGATGATGAAGCTGTCCATTTCCTATGGACAGCAATATGGGTGGCCTGGCCATTTGGATAGGCCCGTGTTTATGTATTAGCTCGAAATTAATGGAGCAGACCCGGATGTGCGTCGGAGCTATCCGGGTGTTGAGAGGGGGTCCCTGGAAGGTGGGAACCGCTGTTATGACCATGATGATGAAGCTGTCCATTTCCTATGGATAGTAATATGGGTGGCCTGGCCATTTGGACAGGCCCGTGTTTATGTATTAGCTCAAAATTAATGGAGCAGACCATGATGAAATTTCATATCTTTTCATTACAGGCGGCGATGGACACCATACGCAGTCAGCCCACTCCCGATGGTAGTCAGCGGAGTGAGCCAGAAATCCTGAGCGAGGTGCTTGGCACCCGTTCTGGATATGTGCGTGGGCTTGGCCATGGTGCTAAGCTCATGGCACAAACTAGAGCTGGCTCCAGGAGATCCGTAGCTGGTGAGAGCGCTCAACGCCGAGCTGACATCGCAGAGAGAGAGGTTCAGTAGCTACGGGTCGTCGTCGATGGGATTCGGGAGTAGATGGAGAGGCAGAGGGAGGAGGAGGAGAGGCGACGGGAGGAGCAGGAGAGGAGGATGGAGGAGTTGCGGCAGGGGCATGAGCGACGGATGCAGGAGATGTTTCAGGCTCTCGCTGCACGCCTTGGCGCCGATGCCCCGCCACTTCTGCCACCTCCGCCTTCATCTTCCTGATTATTTTTTTTAATATACGACTTTTAACTTGTATGTATTTGTGTGTGGATGAATCTTGTTTGTTTGTGGATGTGGAATGGATTATTTGTGTATTGATGTAGTTTTTGTTTATTTGTATGTTTGTGGATGTGAATAGGATTCAAAATGTATAGGTTTTTTTACAGGTGTATATCAGGAATTTTCTTGAATTTTGAAAACAAATGGAACCGAGACATGAAAAACTTTTACCGATGAAATAATTCGTCGGTAAAGGTATGTAAAAGCTTTTTACCGACGAAATATTTCGTCGGTAAAAAGTTCATACATGCTTTTACCGACGAATTATTCCGTCGGTAAAAGTTTTATCATGTTTTTACCTACGCATTATTTCGTCGGTAAAAAGCTTTTACATACCTTTACCGACGAATTATTTCGTCGGTAAAAGTTTTAACATGTTTTTACCTACGCATTATTTCGTCGGTAAAAGTTTTTTCACCGATGTATCATTTTCAATCCCGACAAAATTCATATGTTTGGCCGACGAATAATTTCGTCGGTAATGGTGCAATTATTACCTACGAAAAATTATTTCGTCGGTAAAAACCTTTACCGACGGCCTTTCTGCAACGATGTTAGCCGCGAAAAATTTCGTCGGGAAAAAGATTTCCCGACGAAATTTTACTGATTACCGACGAAATCATTCGTCGGTAAAAATGGAATTTCTTGTAGTGAATCTTCCCTGATCAAGAAGATGGAAATGACTAAGATTGAATGGCTAAGGCTTTATGCTATCTAGTTATGAGGTTTTTGGGATCCTAAATTCTGTCTATATGTACACTTACCTTCCATAGAGATTGTGCTTGGTCCTGGATGCGGAAAGAAGCTTCAGTCACCAAGTCTTGAGTCTGCATTCATCGTCGGGGCTCACAAGACAGGACTGACTTATACGATCACGGAATTGACAATCAGATGCACGAAAGAGTGCACTAACAATCTCCCCCTTTGTCAATTACGTGGCAAAATGCATATTAAGACAATTCATGATTTCCATGTCATGAATATCCCAAAACAAAAATACTATTACACCTAATTATATGTTAGAATAAAATTTACAAATTAAACTATACAAAATGACATGTACACACTCGAAATGTCTTCGATTTCTCCCCCTCAACACCTGCACCTAAGAAAGCCTGCAAAACTATATAAATCGGCTTCTTGGTGGGATATAGTTCTCCCCCTTTTTGTTAGTGATTGACAAAGGTTAGCTCGCAAAAGAATATGCCTATAAGAGCAGCGACGCTAAACCATGAACAATTAACAATAAATCACAGAAAATATGTCAATCATATAATGTATGGGAAGAGATAGTTCATGAAAAACATGGGAGAGAAGAAGAGACATAAAACATCATGATATACTTGAAATCAATATGAGCACAAAGGGCATTTCGCCCAATCAACCAACCTCCCTAAATGGCATGTATATCAAGATCAAATAATCAAAGTAAGCTACATTGAAGTAGAACAATGAGTCAAAAAGGGCTTAATGCCCAAACCATCCAACCTCCCCCTATCAATTTACTCATAAAATCCACTAGACTCATCAATATAGCAATAATGGATCAGAAATGAGCAACCAACCCAATGACTGAATCAGCTCATTGATTCAAGAATCATTAACAAGGATAACTATATCTCATAGGGTCATGCCAACATACAGTGGTTTAAGCAATTGAAAGTCTATGTTAATATGACCGAACTGATACACCAAGAATGCTTAGGAGAAAATGCAGAGCATATAACAATTAACTATTATGACAAACAGACATATAACAATAGAAGCAACCATATATATGAAACTGCAGGTTAATGGATATCCAGAATGGGGCATGCAGCCCAGACATGTCTAAAAACAATAAGGTAGGGGCGACTAGCCAATCAAGTAAGCACTGAACTACACTAGCCAGCTGTAGCATCGAATCATCCTGAATGATATGCCAAAATAAATCAAGGGATAGTCAAAAGATCAACACTTGGTCAATAAAAAGGAAGCTCTCTAACCGAGGTGGTCAACATACACTCCAAAAGTCAGAACACTCTAGCTCCATGATCGAGCTGGTCTGGCGGTATCGTTGCTCCTGTAGGATAGGCGAGATGCAATATCATGAACGGTACGCTGAAGAGAGCTGAACATCTGCTCTAACACAGACTGACGTCCCATAATCTGGGCCTGGCTAGCAGCAAGCCGAGACTGCTGCTCAAGAATCTGATGTAACAAGTCTGTCTGCGGCCGACTAGGAGTCTGGGATCTGCTCGGGTGATCTGACGAAGTCATAGACCTGTGACGAGTATAAGCTCGAATCGGAGTCTGAAATCGACGTGGATAATGTCACGGATCTATCTCAGGCTATGTCTGCTGAGAAGGACCGGAGGTTGTAGATGATCTTGGAGTAGTAGAAGGTCTTGGAGCAGGGGCAGAAGCAGGAGCACGAGCTGAAGGTGGTCCAGGAGGTGGAGCCTGTTGTAGTAGCCTCATCCTTTTTATGGTGGTGAGGTTGATGATCCTAGGCATCACTGGAGCAGAGTGTGAGGGTGGAAAACTACATCGTGAAGAGAGACGACAGACAAGATGCCCAAATGGAAGAGCCTTCATTTTTTCGCTCCCGACTGCTATAGCAAGTTGTCGTGTGATCAGAGTAGGCAAACACAGCTTGTGACCTTGACTGACATGATATATGATTTCAACCATTTGAGCCTTTAGATCATAATGATTGCTTTTCCTAGGATAAAGGTTGGTCACAAAGATCTGATGAAGCACTCGATAGGCATGCGCCATGTATTTAATTTGAAGTGCGTTCCCCTTATACCACTCAACATTATGACCGTGGCATAGAGCCTCACTCCAGATGACTCGCTCTTCTTCAGGAGTTTTATCTGTCTCGGGAATCCGGTAGTCTGACATTTCTATACCAAGAACACGCGCAATCACTGCAGCTGTGATGCGAATCCGCCTATCACTGTAAGTCACATAGAAGCTAGGCGGATATGTCACCGGATCTGAACAATGAGCGAAGAATGACCGCACCAATTCCTCATGGACATGCCCAGCAAGTTCCAGCACCTTTTCCCAGTCAATATTGGTCAACATTTCAGAAATGCTATAGGTGCTTTGTTAGATCAATCGACAGCTAACCGTTTTATATCCGTTGAAGCCCGATTCTTAGAGTCTATAAAGGCATATCTTAAGGGCTTTAATGGTATTCTTTGCACACCCATTGAGAGCATTGAAGGGGGCAATTAAGAATATCATCTATCCTTCATTTGCTCATCATTGCTTAGAGTTCATCATTCAAACTAAGTGATTCATGGCACTTCAATGACCATTCAAAGCTCGGTTTGAAGAATAAACTCAAGCAAGGTATTCATGGCTGACCTAACCCATCTTGTTGAATCTCTTGGTCATCAATAGCCATTGAATACTCAGAGTTGGTAATTCTTATCATCACCATTGTATTGAATAGGCAAAGGGAACTCCAACAACTCCTCCCACCTACCCGACATTAGTCTAGGAACATAATAAGCATTGGTAGCTGATCGTGGGAGCTTGAAAGAGGAGCTGAAGCATTCATGGAAGTTGAAGCTACTCAACGACACTGAATCGGGGCTTATCTCTTGTAAGTGTTTAAGTTTATAGAGTCCACTGTTTGATTCCCCCTTCTTATTAAGATTGGGGTCTAGAGATTGTGACCCAATCTCAGAGTTGTCCTTGAGTAGGATGTGTAAGTCCTTGCGTAGGCCTCCGACATAGAAGTATAGTGCGTTGTCCTTGTGAAGGATTTGAGGAGCCTTTGTGTAGGAATAGACCTTGTGTAGGTTGTAAAGGTTGAGAGGTGAACCTCATTTAAAACCTCCGATAGTGAATGTTGGTGTACTCAAAGGAGTTGAGTACTTGAACCGGGAGTGGAGTAGAATCATCGTCGAACCACTATACATCGTGTGCAATATGGTGAATGCATTTTTTCTACAATTGTCCCTTGTTGATCAATCTTATAAGTGCTTAACTGTATGCCCATCTTATGTTTGACAAAATGCTTATATGCCATCTTTGAATAATCAATACAAGCATGCATATGAACTGTTTGACTAAATGCTTCTCTTAGTATAGTTGATCATTTAGAAAGATTTTATTTAATCTATTTACTTGCATTTACATACATTAAATTGAAAAATTGATTGTGAATGCTCTTGAGGTTTTTATTGGTAAGGAATTTGTAAAAAGTCCTATTCACCCCCCCTCTAGGACATAAGCATACCTTCAAGCTTATCTCAATAGCGGTGCAAACCGTAATTTCAGTGCACGTTTTTTTTTAATAAGTCCCCACCTATAAAACTAGGTCCCATGGGGTTTTTATTGCAAATCTTTTTGAAAGATTTTTTTTCTAGGTCAGTTATTTTAAAAGATCCGTCCGATCTCGTGGGTGGGCATCGTCGATTGGTTTTTATTTGACCTTTCTTTTTTCGTAACAAGGAAAATACAATTCCGGTTGGGGATGTGTTCATTTCCCTTCTTTTCTTTTCTTTCTTTCTCTTTCTTTTTTTTTTTTTTTGAAGTCTTTTTGGATTTTCGAAAATAGATCCCCACCTGTAGGACATTGTCCCATGGGGTTTTTATTGCAATGTATTTTCTTTTAAAAGATTTGTTTTTTGTGAGCTAGAGGAAAAAAATGTTTTTTTTTAAGTCTTTTTGGATTTTCGAAAATGGATCCCCACCTGTAGGACATTGTCCCATGGGGTTTTTATTGCAACGCATTTTCTTTTAAGAGATTTATTTTTTGTAAGTCAGAGGAAAAAAATGTCTCCACTACGGATATGTCTACTCCGATTTCGGGGATAAGCTGACTCCGCTTGGAGATGTATTTATTTTGACCAAATGGTTGAGATAGTGTGAGTCAGTTTATTGCAAGCTGTACATTTTTCCCTCATTTCCTCCCCCCCCCCCCCCCCCCCCCCCCCCCCCCCCCCCCCCCCTTTTTTTTTCTTTTTCTTTTCCTCTCTTTTTCTTCCTCTTCTTCTTCTTCTTCTTCTTCTTCTTCTTCTTCTTTTTCATTCTTTTTTTTTTTTTTCTATGTTCTTATCCTTTTTTGTTTAAAATGGAACAATTCTACTTGGGGATTTATTTTGCATGTTTTTTTGTTTTGTTTCCATATTTGCTTAAGTAACTTCTTAATTATGTTTAGAGATTGTTTAGAGTATTTAAACACATTTTAGATTCATTGTTAGGATTAACTGTCTTATTATTTTTCAATCTAAGCCGGCTTTTGTCATATTCTTCTCTTAAGGATTTGATAAAGCCCTGGTAGATTCCAAGACTTTTATGAATTCAAGGTAGTTATTCCTTAAAGACAGTGATCGACCTCAATACGTCCCTCCCTGCGTCAAGTTTGGGGCTTGCACAAACCTTACGGCCCAAAATTTTCATTGGATTTTGGGCAACTTGTTGTGCTGGCCAGCACAACGAGAGAGAGAGAGAGAGAGAGAGAGAGAGAGAGAGAGAGAGAGAGAGAGAGAGATACGGTAGTGGGTAGATGGCATTTTCAGTAATTTCTGTGTGCTAGTGAAAATATGGTCAATCATATCTGACATGCATAGACAAGGAAATGGAATCCACCTCCGTTAGCACTGGGCAATGGGGCCCCACCACATGTGCCAGTTCTCTGGTTGCACACAAGTGTGGCTCTCCCGTACGGTTCTGCGTTGATACTGGTTGTCAGGTGGAGCATTGAAGGTAAAAAAAAAAAAAAAAAGGTGGAGCATTGAAGTGCAAGCTAAAGCCTACCTATGGATGGCTCCATATGCTTACGTGGCCAAAATGATCCACACCGTCCATCTAACTGATAATACTACAAATGGGCCGTAATAATAATAATAATAACAATATATAATAAATAAAAAACACAACAACCCGCCAAAACTTGACACATGGTAGGTAGGTCATGAATACCGTACCGTCTATCTAGTGGGTCCTAGTCTTGCATGCCCATCGGCTCAACATCTCAATAAATGGACGATCCTAGCTATTTCAAGACTGGCCTTTAAATGGACACCAAAAAGAAGAAACCGGTTATGGTTGTATTCAACAGCCAAAATGGACAGCTAGTGTTCTACCCTGTTTTTGGCAGGCTCATGCGGCCAATAAAAAGGAGACACGTAGTGCTGTTGTGGTGAAGACATAGCTATGGTGAATTTCAAGAAACCCTAATGGCTGATTTCATAGGTGCACAGTTAGCGTTTGTTGGACAAGCCACGTGTAAAGATGAGTAAGCAATGTAAGGGCGAATCAAAGAATAAGAGAGACAATATAAAAATGAATATTGTCAGGAGAAGAGAAGAAGAACCCTGAATAATTGATCGTTGGAAGCGTTTGTTGTGACTTTACATCGAGGAGTCCGGATCCTCTGTTGGCTTCCAAGTAGAAAATCCCTGCTTAGAGCCTTTTAATTGGTCCACATCATCACATAGGTTTGCAACCCTGTCACATCCTTAGTGCAACCTGGTCTCATGACATCATGCATTGTGATGTGGACCAATGAAAAGGCTCCCTACTTGGAAGCCAACAGAGGATCCATACTCTAGAGCTAGATTGTGGGCTAACACTTATTAATAGTAAGGAGATCAATAATGCAAGGGGTCAAGCACCAACCAAATCAAATCAAATCAAACCAGCAAATCTTATCTTTCAAATTACTATACTTCTTAGCATTTTGATATTGATATTCCCTGGTGTAATTTACAGTTTCATTTTCTTTAGTATAGTTCGGCTTGTTGCATTCCATAGCATAAGTTTACAAATTTATATTCCGTAGCAGTAAATTCAAAACCATAATTCAGTAGTTGGTTATTATAGCTGTACTTAAAGTCTACGCTCATCTATTAGATTTAGTTTTAATGAATTTACAGCCTATCTCTTACAGCTGGCTGTAAGTGTTTTTTCTCTTCTGTTTTGTCTTTAGTAAAAAGTTTTTTCGCACAAAAGGCAAAAGTGTGACCCATAATTGGAGGAAGAACCCCACCCTCCAAACATCGCCTGATCGCCACTAAACAACTATTTGAATGGTTGAATAGGCGATCGATCTTCATAGATTCGAGTCATATACGTTCGATTGCAACGTATCTGCCTATCTTGACTCTTGGGGTCAAAGTTGTTCGGTTGGAATTGAGCCACATAGTCAGTTTTGGCATGCCTAGCACTCACGACAAAAAATAACGAGCAACAGCTAGCATTGCTCATTCCAGTGTACTTTCATTATCTACGGAAAGGGTCCACCAGATGAACGGTCTGGATCCACTACTACACCTGCCATAGGTCACCTATTGGGTGACAAACCCCATACGAAATAGCCTGCTGGACCAGTCTAGCTACTAGCCATTCTTCAGTACCTTATCGGTGATGTCATGCAGACCACTGTTGCTACTTAAAGAAGTTGATACGTCATACATCATCTTCTTTTGTATGTTGATGATATACTTGTAGTCGGATCAAGCATGAAAAACATCTTAGATCTCAAAAGAACAACTGTCTAGAGAATTGCCATGAAGGATTTAGGAGCTACAAAACAAATCCTAAGTATGAGGATAAAGCGTGACAGAGAAAACAAGAAACTAGTTTTGTCATAAGTAGACTACATAGCCAAGGTACTTGATCGATTCAGTATGGGAGGTGCTAAGTTGATTAGCACTCTATTAGCTAATCACTTCAAACTTTCTAAGGAGCAAGGTGCGAAGATGTAGGAGGAACGAGACTACATGGTTAAAGTCCCATATGCGTCAGCTATAAGAAGCCTCATGTATGCTATGGTTAGCACGAGGGCCAATATTACTCAAGCAATGTGAGTTGTAACAGGTTCATGAACAACCCCGGGGAAGGAAATTGGGAGTTGTGTGAAGTGGATCCTTAGATACCTGGTAGGTACTATGGATATAAGGCTATGTTATGGATGATCGAAAATCGAGCTACAAGGTTACGTTGATTCAGATTTAGTAGGGGATATTGATAGCAAAAGGAGCACTACAGGGTATGTCTTTACTCTAGGTAGTGCTGCAGTCAGTTGGGTCTCTCAGTTACAGAAGATAGTATCCATCAGTACAACAGAAGCAGAGTATATTGCATCTATAGAAGCGTGCAAAGAGATAATGAGGATGCAAGGTTTTATGAAAGAGTTTGGGAAGAAGCAAGCAGATTGCAAGCTGTACAGTGACAGTCAGAGTGCAATACACTTGGCTAAGAATTCAGCATTTCATTCAAGGACCAAGCATATTGACATCAGATATCACTTCATACGTTCATTAGTAGAAGATGGGTCGATTGCTCTGGAGAAGACCATACAAGTGAGAACCCGGCAGATATGTTGACCAAGCAAGGTCACATGGGAGAAGCTGAGTTTGTTCGCTTTGATTGGTCTTCAGGCTTGAAGATGGGGAGGTGGTGCACTCTAGATGTAGAAGACGAATGACTATAGTGATGTGCCTCCAAGTGGGAGATTGTTGAGGTGTTGAGCCAATCACACCAGTCTACCAGGAGGTGGTCGAGCGCCCGGTGCCCAGGTGGGCGCCGACCAAGTTTGGTCGATGCTCGAAATTCGGGCAGTTTTCCCCCGAGCTCACTGGACGATTTTCACATTAGGCAGGCGCCCAACCAAGACTGACCGGGCGCTCGTCCGGACGCAAAGTGACTCACGGGTTTTTCTATTTTGGGCTCTATTTTTGGGTTTTACTATAAAATGGGTGTAACTCGGGATTAGGTTATGGAATTAGGGTTTCTATATGTCCAAGGTGAGAAAGAGAGAAGGGGTTAACAAAAAGGGTCATCTCTGTGCATTGGAATATCAGAAAAGGTGAGTAGATTCATTGTAACCTTTTTTTTTTATAGTGAAAGTTTGCATCTGTAGTTTTTTTTTACCCTTATTGGGTTTTTTTCACGTAAATTCTGTCTTGTGGATTGTTGGTTTGTATCAATATCGCTTCTAGTTATTATTTCTTCCTGTTTATCGTTTGTGAGTGAGATCGGAGATTGGATCTCAGTTCACCGGCGTTATTGGTGTGCTGCGCAACAATTTTAGAGCATGAACCCAAAATTGAGGTAGATCCAAAGCTCAAGTGGACCACACTACAGAAAAAAGTGGAAATTGAATGCCTGCCGTTAAAAGCTTTTCGAGCGCCCCATAAGTTTTGGATCAAGTTGATATTTGTGTAATTCCCTTATCCACGTTCATGTGAGCTTATGAATATGTTAGATGACAAATAAGCAATCTCATGAGCACTAGGAATAAAAACTTTTAACAGTAGACATTTTTACAACCATTGTTTCCTGTGGTGTGAGCCACTTAAGCTTTAAATCCATCTCATTTTTGGGCCCCTGCCCTAAAAATTCTGGTTGAATAGATGGACATGGATATATCTTATACATCATTGGATATATCATACACATCACTGTGGGGTTTACAAATTTAAGTCAACCCTTTTTAAACAAACCTACAAATTTAAGTCAACCCTTTTTAAACAACTTTTCAAGTTAGAAATACTCATCGAATTTTTATTTTTATTTTTATTTTTGGTTAGTAGTGACTACAATGTTAGCCACCCCACTTGGGAATCGATACCAAGACCTTAGTGCTGAAACGAGGTTATCTTCACCCAGTCTATCACTTGAGCTATGGATTAAGGTGTACTCATCATATTTCAAACAAAGGTAAACGATAATGATGTACTGTTATGAGGCATTTACATAGGAAATGAAAAAGTAAACACCCCCTCAAAGATGTTCTAATTATCTCTTTAATATTATAGATGTTATTATAAATGATGTGGATTGCGTCCAATAAGGTCTAGCACACATCGTGCAATGAAAAAGAACAACCTACATGTGCATGTCAGTACATGGGCTGATAGTAAAAAGTAAATTGATCCCGCATGAAGTAATGATTTTGCCCTTCGTACTCCATACCCATGTCTAAGACACATGCATGACTTTTCCTCATTAGCTGAATAGAGTGTGGTCGGCGGCTGCATTGGATACAATCCGCATCATATACTAAACAAGGCTAGTAATAAATTTCTGCCAGCTTATACAGAAACCATTAGTACATACAAATGAATATAGACTTTTCAAAAGAAAATGTACAATGCCTTAAATTCAACTCCTAAAACCTTCCACATCGTAAGTAAATTTAGTGGAGAGAGAGAGAG
>PVNU02002687.1:0-115588 GCA_003013855.2 Liriodendron chinense | reverse complement strand
CTATATGCAGCACTATATTGAGCATAACCTATAGATATACAGTCTGATGTTTTTAGAACTATCTTGATTTTCTTGTTTTCAGGTAATCCTACCTTAGCAAGACACCCTCACACTTTTAGGTATTTGTAATTGGAAGTATGGCCTTTCTATTGTTCATATGGTGTCTTTCTAGTCTTTCCAGGCTGATATGATAGCTTCCCCCCACATGTTGAGAGGCAAATATGAACTATTCAACATTGCATTCATTATATCTTTTTGAGTTCTATTCTTATGTTCTGCTATTCCATTTTGTTTTGGTGTATACAGTGTAGTGGTTTCATGAATTATGCCATACTTTTCACAAAAATTTTTGAACTGTGTTGACACATATTCTCTACCTCTATCTGATCTAAGTCTTTTAATTTTCCTACTTAGTTGGTCTTTAACTTCAGTCTTATATTTGATAAATGATTCAAATGCATCATCTTTATTTCTAAGAAGGTAAATTATAGTATACCTAGAACAATCATCTACAAAAGTTATAGAATATCTTTTACCACCTCTAGATATGTGATTTTTGAAATCACCTAGGTCACTATGAATTAACTCTGGTAATTTAGAATTTCTAACTATAGATTTGAAATGTTTCTTATGGAATTTTGATTCTACACAAACCTCACATTTTTTTATGTCTTCTTTTGATATATTAGGTAATAAACCTAACCTATTCATTATTTTTTATAGATGCTACATTAACATGACCTAATCTACTATGCCATAAAGAAGTAGACTCAACAATATAAGCAGACTTGAATGACATCTTATTATTATCAACGTCTATAATATAAAGACCATCATTACAATAACCCTTCCCAATGAAGGTACCATTCATAGTCATTACAAGCTTGTCAGAATCAAATACAAGTTTAACACTAGCCTTGTTGAGGAGCGAACCAGAGATCAAGTTTCGTTGAATATTAAGCACATGTAGGACATTATTCAACATTAACATCTTTCTCGAAGTAAGCTTCAGAACTATCTTTCTTTTTCTAGCAACCGGAGAGGTCTGAGCATTTTTCATGAAGACTTGTTCATCATCCATTATTTCTTAATAAGAGGTAAACATGCTACGGTCCTTACACACATGCCGAGTTGCCCCGGTATCCAGTATCCATTCCAGGTTGTGTACAAGGAAAACTTCGGTCAGAACCGCAACAACCGTATCAGCTTCTGTTTCAGCAAGATAAACTTGTGGCTTTTTACTTTTTTACTTCAGCCTACATACGTTTGCATAATGTCCTGGTTTTTCACAAAAATGACAATTGCCTTTCTTTTTGAACTATTTGTTTGGCTTATTTTTCAGCCGACACTCATTAGCATAGTGTCCAAACTTTTTACAGTTGTGACATTGTATTTTACTTTTATCCTTCTTTTTCTGACCTGATTCGATTAGGTTAGCATTTGAGACAGATTCATTGGCATCACCAATTTGATCTCTGATCCTATTTGCTTCTTCTATACATATGTGTACAATTGTATTTTCTAAAGAGACGCTATTCTTTTTGTGTTTCATTTTATTTTTGTATTCTTTCCAAAAAGGAGGTAATTTCTCAATTAACGCTCTAGATAGAAATACCTTGATACAACCAACCTGGTTAGTACGACCTCTTCCTCGACCTCTGGCTCGTGGAGCTATGATGGCTGCGCTAAGAAGGCAAGTTAGAGAGAATTTTTAGGAAGTGAAGGAAAATATGGTTTTACTTCGAGGGAAAACCGTCCTCCACAAGGTGAGTAATAAAAATAATCTTCTTCCCTTTATTCATTATCTCTTCTAATTTATAGCCTTCACCCAATGTCTAAGTAAACTAAGAAATAAGATGAAATCCCTACAAAATAGCAACTGCTACTACATATCCCTTATAAGATAGCAACTACACAACCCCACGACTAGTTCTACATAGAAACTAACTCCCACTTGGACTTTAAAAACCTTTAGTGCTTTTATTGGTGCCACGTGGGCTTACAAGTAGTGGATTATCCCGTACACAACAACTCCCCCCCTCTAACGACACCCTTGTCCTCAAGGGAAAAAAAAATCAGGAAATCGCATTGTCATCTCCTCAAAGTCTTCCCATGTCACCTCGGCTGGTGAAAGTCCCTGCCAATGCACTAGTACCTCAGTCTTCTTCTTTTTTATCCTCTTGTCAAGCACAACTTGGGGAGTTGGCATTAGAGTGTCGTCCTCTTGACCCAGTGCAGGTAGAGTGGGCTGAACATTAACCTGTCCACCTATTTTCTTCTTAAGAAAAGAAACATGAAAGACTGGATGAAGTCTCGAACCCGGTGGTAAGTCCAATTTGTAAGCTACAGCTCCAATTTTCTGAAGCATTTGAAATGGCCCATAATACCTGGGTGACAACTTGAGGTTTTTACGAAGTGCGAGAGAAGACTGACGATAGGGTTGAAGTCGCAGAAATACCAAATCGCCTACTTCAAATGCTCTGTCAATGTGGCACTTATCATATAGTCGCTTCATTCTGGATTGTGATTCCTTCATCCGAACCCTTAGTTCATCAAGAACTTGTTCTCGTGCCTTCAGCTCCCTATCAACGGCTTCCAGCTTTGTAGTTCTTGGTATGTAAGATAAGAGAGTAGGTGGGGCCCGTCCATATACGATCTCAAAGGGTGTCTTTTTAGTGGAGCTATGAACGCTGGTGTTGTAGCAAAATTTAGCCCAAGGAATCCACTTGGCCCACTCTTTAGGCTTAGAACTAGTGAAGCACTACAAATACATCTCTATAGTCTGATTTACTACCTCGGTCTGTCCATTAGTCTGAGGGTGGTATGATGAACTAAAATTGAAGTCAGTGCCCTGTGATCGGAACAATTTCTTCTAAAAACTGCTGGTAAATGTAGGGTCACGATCGCATACAATGGATTGTGGCATGCCGTGTAACTTAAAAATATGATCGAAGAATATTTGTGCCACACTAGATGCGGTATAAGGATGTGTGATGGGGATGAAGTGGGCATATTTTGATAATCGATCAACAACAACAAAAATGGTTGACTTTCCCCTTGATGCAGGTAAACCATCCACGAAATCCATAGAAACATCAGCCCAAATTTGAGTGGGAATGGGTAACGGTTGCAATAACCCAGCTGGAGAGAGATTTTCAGACTTATGACATTGGCAAATATCACATTGTTGAATAAACTCCCTGATTTGATTGCGCATCCCACGCCAATAAAACACTGACCTAATCCGGTATAGTGTCTTATGGTACCCTTCATGGGTACTCGAGTGGATTTCATTGATGATTGTAGGGATAAGGGAGGATTCTTCAATTAAATAGATTCTGTTTTTGAAAAGAAGAATACCTTCCTTGAATTCCCATGGCCCAATTGCTTCTCCTGCCTAACATAACTCAACTAGCCGCTGCAACTTGGAATGAGTTTGAACTTCTTCCTTAATCGAGTAGAGCCATCTTGGAATGGGCTGAGTAATAGCAGAAATTTTTCCTCCCTTATCTCGTCGAGATAGCGCATTTGCCGCCTTATGGTCGCACCCCTTTTTGTATTCAATTACAAAGTCGTAGCCCATTACTTTTGTGAGCCAATGCTGCTGAGATGAAGTGGTAATTCTCTGCTACCAAAGATATTTAAGACTTTTTGATTAGTCCTTACTACAAATCTCTGGCCTAATAGGTAAGGGCACCACTTTTGAATTGCCAATACTAATGTTAGTATTTCCTTGTCATAAGTTGAAAGAGCTAAATTCTTCCCCTTCAAAGCTTGGCTAAAATATGCAATGGGTCGCCCTTCTTGCATTAATACTTGTAGACACCCCACCTTCGGCTATACTGTTGGTAGAGATAGCTGGTTGAACGGAGGACCATACCCCCAAATCCCAAGTCCAAACTCAGCCAAACTCACCCTTGTAAGCCCCATTCCATAGCCCAGTTCAAGCTTGAACCCAGTCAACCCAGTCCTAAACACCACCCAGAAAAACCCCCCATAAAAAAGGCCAGTAAAAAAATTCCAAAAAAAGTCAAACTCACTGAGTCAACTCGCTGAGTTAACCCGCTGAGTCAACCCGTCGAGTCAACACGTCGAGTCAAAACACTGAGTCAACCCGTCGAGTCAACCCGTCGAGTCAAACCACCGAGTCGACCCGCTGAGTCAACTCACTGGGTCGACCAGCGAGTGCAACAGCAGCCCCGAGGGAACGGCCGTACTCGCTGGAAACCGAGGAGCGGCCGTACGGGCGGCCCATGGCAGGCCGCCTGGACAAAATTACGACTTCTGCCACTGCTCGCTGCTATAAATACCCCCCTCCCCTTCTCATTTGAACAGACCACTCAGCCAGAGAGAGCCCGTCCGTCTGAGTCACCCTCCTTCATCCTTTAGCCCATTCCTTCACCAAGGAGAGCCCGAGTGAGGAGAGCCCAGCCCTGGTCCAGCCCAGCCTGACCACTGGTCCAAGCCTCCCAAGCCACCCAAGTCTTGATCCAGCCACTCGAAGCCAACCCTTGCGACACCTCCGTCCACCCAGCTACTCTTTTCCAGCATCATCTCATTTGCATCTAGCATAAGTGCAACATTTACTTTTCTTCCAATCCCCCTGCTTCACTACTAGCACCTTGATCCGTCAAGTACACATGCATATGTCTTTATATTAAGCACCTGTCAGTTCGAGCGTATGCTCTGGGCTTGCCCGTTGTTGGAACCTGCCCATCAGAAACTCTTACTGTTCAGACCTGCATTCATGCTTCACCATAAAACACCTTGATCATTCAAGCACACTGCATACGTCTTACATTAAGCACCTGTCAGTTCGAGCGTACGCTCTGGGCTTGCCCGTTGTTGGAACCTGCCCATCAGAAACTCTTACTGTTCAGACCCGCATTCATGCATCATGTCATTCATGAGAATATACGAGGATTAAATTAGACTTTCAAGTATTCGATCGATTCTGTGAAGTAGAGACCGTACTTCGGTACGGGCAGTGTGTGGGGTGCTTAACCTCTTCCCACCCTGTAACCGTGATCCCTTACCTTGAATCTCTGACCGCAGATCAACAGGAGTCAGTTTAGAGGAAAGGATCTTCAGATCCCCTTCTCTAACGTTTCTACGGGGTCTAGCCGACTGTAGATTTGAAGCAATTGGCTAGTGGCGACTCTGGTCTTATATAAATTCACTTAAACATATCCAGCTCAATACGACAACCAAACGAAGCCTTCGAGAACGAGGCAAGCCAGTGGCACAAGCGGCGATTTCGCACTCACGCATCCTCATCTCCTTCTTTTCCGAAAGGAAAGGGGAAGGGAGAAGAACGTCGTGTGGGAGCGCGGAAAAATCGGCGAGGGTCCACAGAATGGCGACTCCACTGGGGATAAGCTAGTCCCACTAGTCGTGATCCGACTTGAAAAACAGAATCCTTCCCGTACTTGAAAGTCACTAATCCTCATACAATCTCATCTGCATAGCATTCTACCCAAAACCCAAAACGAACAAAAAATAGAAAACCCCAAAACAAAAAAAAATAGAAAATCCCAAAACCCAAAAAGAGTATAGTCCTCACCATTGCGCCTCCTCGGGCTCAACATGTTCGGAGACAGCTTCCCTTCCGCAGCATAATCCGCACTCGGGCTCAGCAAGCCATGTCCGACCACGAAGAAGAAACTCATCACTTCCCTGCTCTTGAAATGACCGAAGCACAACCTCCAGCGCAACAGCCCATTGATAATACGCCAATCATACAAGAATTGGCACAAGGAGTGAGAGCAATGCAAGAAATGCTCTTGCAATTCATGCAAGCACAAGCCACCGCAGCAGCCAACAATCAAGTTGGCCCAGTTCAGCAATCTCAGCAACCATGCCGGGTCCTCCCGGCCTCCAGTTCAAATCAAGCACAACCATCGGAGTCTGCCCAAGACTATCGACAGCAGCCATCTCAGCCCTTCGCTATGGGACATCCTTCTCAATATCTTCCTGTAACGACAAGGCCATCTCAGAGCACTTCCGTTGCAGGAACATCCAGTCAGCTTCCAGTCAATCTTGCAAACAACAATCTCAATAGATCTCAGCATGTCCCCGCCGATGGGACACCTTTTCAATTTCAGCACATCCCCGCCGATGGGATTTCAATTCAATTTCCAGCAACAGGGACAGCACTGGCGAATGCCCACAATGGGGGTCAGTGTTAAGCCCACATCAATCAGCGGACAGTGGCGAATACCCAACAAGGGGGTCACTTCCCAGCATCTCAGCCTCCTGTAAACAGGAGCACTTTTCAATTCCAGCACATCCCCGCCGATGGGATTCCAGTTAATTTCCAGCAATCTTCAATTCAGCAAAATCCAGTTAATTTTCATCAATCTTCAATTCAGCAAAATCCAGTTAATTTCCAGCAAGTTCCAGTTCAACCTTCAATACAGTCTCCAGTTCAGTTACAATCATTTCAAGCACAAGTTCATCAGAATCCAGTTCAATCATCAAACCAAGTTCAGCAACCCGCGGTTGCTTTTCAGCAAGCCCATAGGGTTGAAGACATCGACCACTATGCCGAAGAAGAACGTGCCTTACTCCAGGAGGCACCAGTCGCTCGAACAGATCATTCAGGACTGGATGAGTTGCGGGAGCAGTTCCAGATCTTGCAAAATCAGCTTCAGCGACAACAAGGAATTGACTTACCTTCGACCAAGTTCAGAGACTTGTGTCCTTTCCCAGATGCTCAGGTACCTCAAAACTTTGAGGTTCCGAAATTCAAGAGATACGATGGCAGCGGTTGTCCCACAGCACATCTCAAGGCTTTCTGCGGGGAGCTGAGTGCAATCACAGGAAATGAAGGGGCCCTTATTCGTTTGTTCCAAAAATCTCTGAAAGGCGATGCCCTCGATTGGTACACTTCATTGGATTGCCACCGCATCAGGACATGGGAACAGCTTTCCCAGGCTTTCGTCGATAGATTCGCATACAATCTCAACATGGCACCCAGAAGAGCTGACCTCGCAGCACTCAGGCAAAGAAGTGATGAAACACTATCAGCTTATGTGGGACGTTGGCGAGCTATGGCAGCCAGAATGCGGACACCCATCGACGATGAAGAACAAATCTCCATGATTGTTCATTCAACATATCCAGGCATATCCGGGTATCTCATCTCGCATCCATATGCGAATTTTTCACAATTGATCCGTGCTGGAGAGCAAGTCGAAGCAGGGATCCGGGCCGGGACGATCTCCCCATGGCCTCATCAAGCCACTCCAGTCAAGAGGAACAGAGTGGAAGGAAGACCTATCGGGCACGGGAATGGAAACCGCAGTGGTTCTCCTCCCCGCCCAACAGAGGTAAACAACATCAACACCACTGCTCAAAGAAATCAACATGCTCCCCCACCGGGACGTCAACAGTATCAGCAGAATCAAGCTCAGTATCAGCCACAACCAAATCCTCAGCCACAAGCACCTCGACAACAGCAGCAGTTCAGAGGAAATGGCCAATACTCATACCAGAACAGGCAGAATTACAGGGAGTCCAGGAAGTTCACTCCACTCAGTCAACCACTTAGTCAAATCATGACTACGCTGGTACAAAAGCAGTTACTTACTCTAATGGCACCTCGGCCTCCGCCTCATCCTTTGCCACCAAACTACCGAGAAAATGAGTATTGCGCCTACCATCAAGGACGCGGCCACGCCACGGATCGATGCTATACTTTGAAGAATGCCATACAAGACCTGATTGATGACCGCAAGATCGTCATCTCGGTCCCTGGAACTTCTCCAACAGCTTCCACCAACATCCTTCAGAATCCTCTGCCTCAACATCTGACGGACCCCAGTTCGTCTCGTGGCCCTGCAGTCAATAGTATAGAAGAAGGGGATCATCTCGATCGCTTCTTCTCCCCCATCCAATCCATTCACGCTTACACTTATGGGCCAACAAATCCTCCTCCAGTCTTGCAAGGGGCAAGTCCCTTTCTTCCTTCAATCTCCGAGCCAGTAGTGCTTGAAGGAGCACCTCCATATGATATACCAGTTGTTCAAGGGGCACCTTACAACCATTCAAGCTGGGAACCAGTCGTCCTGGAAGGAGCACAATCATACATTGAGCCCACATACGAACCTGTCATCTTGCAAGGGGCAACTCCAGAACAATCCAATCCACAATGGAAGGATTACACTCATCAGCAGCAAGAGCCCGTTGTCTTGGAAGGAGCTCTTCCAGTCAAGCCTGTCATATTGCAAGGGGCAAGACCCGGAGGCGTATCAATCACGCTACGGCAGCTCGGACGAACAGAGAAACCTCCTGCCATATCAAGAGGACCAGTATTCATTCCATGGGAGCCTCCCGCCCCAGGAACAGTCAAGCCAGGACCACGACCTTATGTGGTCTATGAAGACAAGCCTCGATACTACCCCTTCAGCACAGGCAACAATGTAGTTCTCAAGGCAAAAGCTCCATACGAGGAAGATCTGGTACCCACACCAGCACCGTTGCAAGAACCGGTGGTCCTAGAAGGCAAAAGGGAGGAAAGCTACAAAGAGGTTCCATGGCACTATCCAGAATGTGCGGAAGTGGGGAACATGAATCCCAATGGACGTTGCATCCGAAGAGATAATCAGAACAGAGGAGATACCAAAGGCGCTCTCTCAGGCCTCGGCAACAAAAATGAAGCCGCATATGATGTGGCGACTCAGCTCAAGTCAATCCCTGCACAAATCTCAATATGGGAGCTACTCTGCACATCTCGCATACACCGAGAAATGTTTGCCAAAACCTTGAACGATGCTCATGTCTCCTCCGATACGGCACCAGAAATGATAGCTTTGATGATTGGACAACTCCTGGCTCCGCGCGCCATCACCTTCACAGATAATGAGTTGCCACCAGAGGGACGTGATCATGGGCGATCCCTCAACATAGCCTTACGATACAAAGACCTCTGTGTTCCGCTGGTCCTCATCGATAATGGCTCAAGCTTAAATGTCTGCCCACTAAAGACTGCAGAACGTCTGGGAATCAGTCCTTCTTCATTCCGACCCAGCACCATATGCGTCAGAGCATTCGACAACACCCGCCGATCAGTGGAAGGGGAGGTCGACATAGAGGTACAGATAGGTCCGGAAGTCTCCACCATCACATTCCAAGTCCTGGATATATCAGCCTCTTTCAACATGTTGCTCGGACGACCGTGGCTGCACAAGATTGGAGCTGTACCATCAACCTTACATCAACGGGTGAAGTACATCTGTGAAAATCAAGTGATCTCTATCCACGCAGAGAAGGAGCTCATCATTCCTTCTAATGCTGCTGCCACTGAACCAGACATCCCGGTCATCGATATCCAACACTCTGAAGAAGACATCCCGTTTCACAGTTTCGAATTCGAGACTGTAAACTCTATCGCCAATCCAGAACCGATAAGGGTGGACCGTGTCTTTTCACCGGCAGAACGTCTGAGCCTCAAATACCGAATGAAGAACCACTTCAAATCCAGAAAGGTACCACTGATATATAACCAGCGCAAATGGGGACTCGGATACAAGACAGTCTTCATGGACAAAAGGAGGAAGAAATTTCGGTGCTCACCCATCCAATTCGTCAAGCCAGGAGAACCTTGCAAAGATCCAGGAGGGAATCAACCGACTGCACTACACAAAGGCCTCCCGATGAGCATAGTTTGGGCCATGTGGCCCCCCATTCGATGGGATCAGATTCTCGAACCATCTAAGCCTCCAGAAAAAGAAGAAAAGGATGAAGACGAAGAAGGAAGTCAAATACAGCAGCTTCAGGACCAGGTTACCCTGACACCTGCTCCCAACCAGGGGCACAACCTGCCCACGTCAGTATCAATCAACCAGGGGCACAACCTGCCCACTTCTCTCAACCAGGGGCACAACTCGCCCATCTCAGCACCAATTAGCAAGGGGCACGACTTGCCCATCTCTGTAAAGTCAACATCATCAATCATCAGCCAGGGGCAGAAGCAGCCCATCCATTGGACCAAGAAAGGGAAGTGGCCAGCCCTAGATTGGTCTGATGTCCAGGTTCCAAACTTGTGTCTCATTGTGGAACCAGACGAACTGCAATGCGAGGTAAGTGATCCGGGAGGGACTGAGTACGACTCAGATCTCGAACCCGACCAGCAAGAAATCATGGTCATTGGGCCAGACCATGATTCTTCACCCAAATCATCAACCCCCACCTCTTCAGGGGAGGAAGTGTGGGGTCCTGAATGGTCATCTGTTCCCCTCACTTTCGAATCAGCCAAAGAGCCATCTGAGGGCTCTGGCTTCCAAAAAAAAAACGCCTGTTTAAGTAGCGACCGGAACTTTGGAACAAGTTGGGATCAATCATGGTCTGCAATGCCCGCTTGTTTAAAGTCCCATGAATTCCGAAAATCCAAAAAAATCAAAAACTTTCAAAAACCAAAAACATCTATCATTTCAATTTCAGAAAAATCTCAAAAACCAAAAAATATTTCTTTTCCTGCATTCAATAGTGTGCCAAGTTCGTCTAATGAGTCGCATGAGTTTGAAGTCGAATCATATGATTTCGACATCGAATTAGACTTCGAACTCATGGGTCTGGACGAAGCTCGGGACGAGGAAGATGATGATCCTGCTCCCGAACTTGAGGATCTCCTCAAAAAGTTCGAATCTAAAGCCAATGTTGTAGCCGATGATTTCGAGATAATAAACTTGGGGACGCCTGAGATCCCTAGGGAGGTACGCATTGGAAAATCGTTGCCACCTGAGATGAAACAGAAAATGATAGAGTTCCTAGCTCCAAGATTGTCCAACTTCGCGTTCTCATATGAAGACATGCCGGGGCTCGATGAAGAGCTCGTTGTACACCATCTGCCAACCAAGGCAGATATGAAGCCAGTAAAGCAGAAACTCCGAAGAATGAAGCCAGAATGGGCTCTGAAAGTTCGAGATGAAGTCATCAAACAATACAACGCGGGATTCTTGGTAGTCTCCAACTACCCTGAATGGCTCGCCAACATCGTGCCAGTACCAAAGAAGGACGGCAAGGTCCGAATGTGCATCGACTTCCGAGATCTCAACAAAGCCAGTCCTAAAGATGACTTCCCTTTGCCACATATCGACACTCTGGTAGACAACACCGCTGGATACAAAATCTTCTCATTCATGGACGGGTTCTCAGGTTACAATCAGATTAAGATGGCCGTCGAAGATCGTGAGAAGACAGCATTTATCACTCCCTGGGGAACCTTCTGTTACAGGGTAATGCCGTTCGGTCTGAAGAACGCAGGAGCAACATATCAGCGAGCAATGACAGCATTATTCCACGACATGATGAACAAGGAGCTCGAAGTATATGTGGACGACATGATCGTCAAATCTCGCACAATTGAAGGACACTTTGAAGATCTGAAGAAGTTATTCAACAGATTAGAAAAGTACAAGCTCCGTCTCAACCCTCAGAAATGTGTCTTCGGTGCAATGGGAGGTAAGCTCCTCGGTTTTATGGTGAGCGAGGATGGCATCAGGGTCGACGAGACCAAAACCAGAGCAATCATCGAGATGCCCCCTCCTAGAACAGAGAAAGAAATTCGTGGCTTCCTCGGCAGAATTCAATACATCAGTCGCTTCATCGCACAGCTCACACCTATCTGTGAGCCCATATTCAAGCTCCTTCGGAAGAACGTCCCAAAAGAATGGAATGATGATTGCCAAGTCGCCTTCGACCGCATCAAGAAGTATCTCATGAATCCTCCAGTCCTAGTGCCGCCCACTCCTGGACGACCACTATTGTTATACATCTCGGTAGCAGCAGAAGCCATAGGCTGTGTCCTCGGTCAGCACGACGAGACCAGGAAGAAGGAACAAGCAATATACTATTTGAGTCGAAAGTTCACCGACTACGAGACCAGGTATTCCCAGATCGAGAAGACTTGCCTCGCCTTAGTCTGGGCAACTCAGCGACTCCGTCAATACATGATTGCATTCCCTATTCTCCTTCTCGCTCACATGGATCCGCTCAAGTACCTGTTCGAGAAACCGGCACTCACTGGAAGGATAGGTAAATGGCAGCTACTCCTGTCTGAGTTCGACATCACCTATGTTACTCAAAAGGCAATCAAGGGACAGGCCCTCGCCGATCATCTTGTGGCTCACTCTGTCCTCGACTATCAGCTGCTCAAGACATTCTTCCCTGATGAAGATCTCTTGCTCATTGAAGAGGATGAAAAGAAGAAGAAAGATGAATGGACATTATTCTTCGACGGCGCAGCAAATTCTAAAGGGAATGGTATTGGAGCAATCCTCTACTCTCCAGATGATGTCCCTATTCCTATCTCGAGGCGCATCGCATTCGAGTGCACCAACAACATGGCAGAGTATGAAGCATGCATCGCTGGCTTAAGGGAAGCCATAATCTTGGGCGTCAAGAAGCTACGAGTGTTTGGAGACTCACAGCTTATCATCAATCAGACCAATGGCGAATGGAAGACCAAAGACGAGAAGTTGATACCATATCATGTGTATCTGGACAATCTGATCGAAGAATTCAAGGAAATCACCTTCTCATACATGCCCAGAGCCAAGAACCAGTTTGCAGATGCCCTCGCCACACTTGCATCAATGCTCGAGATCCCAAAAGGAGCTTCAGAATGGGAGCTCACAGTCGAAATTCAAGAAGAACCTGCTTTTTGCCTACAAATAGAAGAAGCCGAAGCTGTCCCTGACAAACCCTGGTATGCCGACATCAAGAAATATCTCGAAAACCAGGAGTATCCAGAGTCAGCAACAGCAACAGATCGCCGAACCATTCAGCGTTTGGCCGGCCAGTTCACCATCAGTGGCGAAGTTCTTTACAAGCGATCCTATAATCACATCCTTCTTCGATGCGTCAATGAAACAGAAGCTGCAAGGATCATGGAAGAAATACACGAAGGAATCTGTGGCCCACACATGAATGGGCACATGATGGCGAAGAAGATTCTACGACTCGGCTACTATTGGCTCACCATGGAGACAGACTGTTGCCAGCACGTCAGAAAATGCTTCAAGTGTTAGGAGCATGCGAATCAAATCCATGCCCCATCATCAGAGTTATACAACCTGACCACCCCCTGGCCCTTCTCCATGTGGGGACTCGACATCATCGGCAAGATCGGTCCCAAAGCATCAAATGGTCACGAATACGTACTTGTGGCAGTCGACTACTTCACCAAGTGGGTAGAGGCAGCCTCCTACACCACGATTGCAGCATCTCAAGTGATCAAATTCATGAAGAACAACATCATATGCCGGTATGGAATCCCTAATGCTATCATCACAGATAATGGGACCCCGTTCGTCAACAAGAAGATGGATGACTTCCTCAGCAAATTCAAGATCCAACGTCATCGATCAAGCCCCTACCGTCCCCAGATGAATGGTGGGGTAGAAGCCGCAAACAAGACAATCGTCAGGATACTCGAGAAGATGGTCGTGACCTATCGAGATTGGTCAGATATGCTCCCATATGCACTTTGGGCCTATCGAACGTCTGTACGGTCTGCTACGGGCGTTACTCCTTTCGAGCTTACTTACGGAATGGAAGTAGTCCTACCAGTCGAGGTGGAAATACCATCACTACGGGTGTTACTAGAAAGCGGAATTGAAGAAGGAGAATGGCAACGGGCCAGATTCGATCAGTTCAGCTAGCAGATGAAAAGCGCATGCGTGCACTAAGTCATTCACAATGCTATCAGAAAAGGATCGCTCGGGCTTACAACAAGAGAGTCCGGAAAAGAAGTTTTAAGGTAGGCGACATGGTCATGAAGAAGATTCTACCGTCGCACCTTCCGGATCCCAGAGGAAAGTTTAAACCCTCGTGGGACGGGCCGCTGATCATCAGAGAAGTACTTCCCGGAGGCGCCCTCAGACTCACCAGCATGAGAGGGGTGGATCTTCCTGAGCCAACCAACGCCGACAACGTGAAGATCTTTCACGGGTAAGTTATTCTGACCTTATCAAAGGTTACTTTAATAGAGCTGAAGTCAAGGGGTCAAAGCTAAGATCTCTGAGAAATCATTCCCGTCCACCAACAAGTGTTTCAAATAAGGGGATTCCAAAAGAGAAAAATACAAAAAAGGGGGGGGGGGGGGGGGGGGGGATTCAAAAAGAAAAGACAAAAAAAAGAAGAAAAAAGAATACAAAAAAAAAGAGAAAGAAAAAGGGAAGCCAAAGAAAGGCACTCAAGAAAAAATCAATCCAAGAAACACAGTCATCCATCCATTCATCTCAGAGGGGTCTTTAGCAAAGACCGACAGCTCTATTATCGTAACTCAGGATAAGGGCTGAAAGACTGCCATCGGCCGGCAACGACGGATTCCCGACCTCTAGCCGCCGCAGTTATCCAGAGATCCAGAAAGAAAAGAAAAGAAAAAAAAAAGAAAAAGAAAATGTGTGCCTAAACAAAGAGGGCGGAGTGAAAACCCGAAAGGGCGCTCCGAGTAAAAACAGTGGGCATACAGCTGACTTGGTGAAAACCTGAAAGGGCGCCAAGGGTAAAAACAGCACAGCTGCCAAGGGGCAGGCAAGACCAAATACCCGGGACGTGGTGAAAACCTGAAAGGGCGCCACGGGCAAAAATGACGGGAAAAAGCCGGCTGTGGTGAAAACTCGAAAGAGCACTGCAGGCAAAAATGGCTCAAATGAAAAAGAAAGAAAAAATAAAAGTGCAGGTACCAAGAAATCAGACAGTCCAGATCGGTTCAAGCAGTGAAAGTGCAAGAACAAGAGGAAGTACAGTCAGGAGCGAAGAACTCTACAAACTCTGACAATCTCAGGAAGCAAGAGTTTCCATTACCTACATCTCTAGGGAACCAAAGGATCAAGCAAGTCAAATCTCGAGACATCGGTCAAAGCATTGGCCGAGCCCCAGTTCTGATTCCTATATCCCGCCACAAAGTCCAGAAACACTCACAAGACAGCTCATGACACAGTAGATTTTCAAACAGTTTTCTCGTTTTAATTAGATGCATCATATTTCTTTTACACATATCATACCATCTTTTTCAAAAAATACAAAAAATTTTCATCATCATCAATCATATATGCAAAAAAGAATGTGCAGGTGGCCAACACAATCAATCTCTACCCTCCTCCTCGGCCACATCAGGTGAGTCCTCTGACTCATAAAAAGATAGTCTCGCTCTCAACCTGCTCACCTCCATACGCAGGTAATGCACCTCATCGCGCTCAAGGGTACGGATCGCTGTCTCCTCATCAGACAACCTCCGATCGGCAGCCAATCTCCTCGACATCATCTCACAATGATACTGAAGTGCAGAGATCTCAGACAGCAGATGACCATGAGTGGCCAAAAGGAAGCCAGGATCGATAAATGGGCGCTCCTCAAAAGGTTCATATGAACCAGATGAAGAGCCAGCATCTCCAAGGATATCCTGCTCATCCTCATCAACAGTCTGGTGCCAGCAAGGGATACGTCGGTACAAAGACTGCTCAGCAACCCAATACTGATATGGGGCGGTCGCCATCGGAAAAGTCCGTAGCTCAAATCCCAACAAATCAGCTGTCAAATAACTCGCCCAAGAACAATCAATCCGGGTCCTAAAATCAGAGGATCTGGATGGAAGTGCTCGACGCCCAATACCCGCGAAAGCGAAAAGAGGAACATCCTGCTCGTATCCAAACTGTCGCAGGAATCGGATGGGATGATAAGAAAAGTAGGATCGAAAGCCTACCAACATCAGAGGATGGCGGTGTGCATCGCAAAGCACTGGAGGAAGTGAAAGCCAAGATGACTCCCAACGAACGTTCCAGTCACGAAGTTCAGCGAACATCCTGCGATACAAGGGCTCGCTCATCCTAGCCGTATGCGGAAGGAACTCCATGACATAACGCATGATGTCAGAGCTAGGGATGCCAGGAAGAGGTACAGGAACGGTCAGAGAAAGACGCTCCCATAGCCATACCTGATCACAGAAAGTAAAAGAAGTTCAGCTAAAGCAAAACAATTCCTAGCAAAGCAAGAAGAAAAAAGGTGCAGAAAAGATACCTGAAGGAAAGCACAACAGCCGCAAAGGACACGAGTGCGGCCCAGGGCACAGTCGGTCAGCCCATCGGCCAAGATGAGAGAAATGATCCCTTGCCGACGGACAGCTCGGCTCATCACCTCAAAAAGTAAAGGAGTCTGGGACCTGCGCCATCCCGAGAACAGCACCTCAGCTATCAAGCAGAACATCAGTGCGTTCCGAGCAAAGATAGAACCGGCCGTACTCTGAGGACCCGAAAAAAGATCATACAGCAAGTCCAAAGAGAACACTACAGCATCCTGGCCACTAGTTGCCGGTCGAACAAGATAGGGGATCCCAAACCAGTTCTGCGGTGTAGCAGTCTTCGGCGATGTCTTCGGCGAAAAATACTGGGCATAATCCCAGGGTAGGCCTGTCAAGCGTGCAAGCTCCTCCAAAGAAGGCCCCATCTCCATATCGTTGAACGCAAACAAGTTCAACGAAGGGACCCAGTCAATCACGGCAGCTCCGAGCATTCTCCAGTCAATGTCAACTCTAGCCATATGAATCAGACTGCCAAAGCCATAGGACTCCAAATCTCGAATCTCATAAACTGACAAGCTGTCAAGCCAAGCAAGCAGTCATGGCGAGCAGGAAGAACGAGGAAGCAGCTGACAAGTCCTCACCGGTATCCCCTCCAGCACAAAAGGCCCAGAAATCAATGATGACTCATCAAGGATCGGAAGGTCAACGGGCGAAGGAGAAGGAAAAGCTGGAACCTCTGCAGACTCGACAGCCCCTGACCTGTCCCCAGTAACGGCTATGTCTGATATAGCCGCATCACTGTCGGAAACTGTCACAACCTCAGCCGCACGGGAAGACTCGCCCACCTCATGAACAGAGTGCGCAAAGGGCCGATGACCAAAAGAAGGACAATGCTCCCAACCAAAAGAGCCATCAGTGAAGATCACACCGCACATCGTGGCATCCTGACCAATCTGACCGTCAAAGAATACATCTGAACCATCCGAAGGGGTCCCGGCAACCCCGATCAAAGAATCAACGGTCAGATCTGGACTTGCGGCCCCCTCCAACAGAAAATCATGAATCCAGTCATCATCCTGACCGATCAAAGGGATCATCGAGGCATCCACACCGTCCATCATCAAGGGGACATCATCAATGATCACATCAAGTCCACCCAAAGAAGTATATCGCACATCCTGGCCCTCATCCATAGCATCCAAACCGTCAAAGGTACCATCTGAGCCATCCATACCATCCAGACATGAGATCAGCCCATCTATGTCCATCATGGTCCCATCACCACCATCCATCACATCATCCATGGGGCCCACACTCAAGGGATGCATAGCCTCACCTATGTCCCATCCCATCATCCCATCTATACCATCCATTCCTCCCATGATGAAGGTCCCATTCAAATCAGAAAATCCAGCCATCCCACCATTAATGGAGCCATTCAAAGCTCCACCAACCACCATCCCTAGCCCCTCATCAATGCTTCCATTCAATGCCCCATCTCCCCCATCCATTAAAGACATCTCCCCATTATCAAAGCTCAATTGAAAATCTGAAGTGTGGGACCCACCTTGGACAGCCCCCACAGCCCCCAAATCTCCACCCTCCATTGCCCAAGAAAGGACAAACCAAGAAAGAGAAAAAAGGAGAAGGGAAGATGAGACAAGAAGAATATTCATGGCTGGAATCAAACTCGCCCGTGCAAAGCAGATGGAGACAGGGACAGTGGACAGTAGAGGATGTCCGAACCAGGGCCAGCCCAGGCCGCTCAAGAGGCGAGCCTTGGGCGGCCTGCCCTGGGCCGCCCGTACGGACGCAAACTTCCTCTCTCCGCGGGATTGGCTCCAGGGTTCTTGGTAGGTGAGGCTGACAGTCCACGTCAGCAGATGGCGCTCCGTGGGCCGCCCAAAGCTCCGGTCCACTCCAAATTTCAACTGAAGATGATCAAGATCATACAAAAGGTGCCCCACTGGTCCAATCACGAAGCAATGTGGCCGGAATATGGCTGATCAAGCCAAAGAAGGGGGAAAGTGATCAAGTGGGGGCCACAAGCAATCCAAGCCATTCAAAGACTAGATCATCATGATCCAAACCATTGAAGAACCTACATAAGCCATGAAACAACAAGATCAAAGGTTTGATCATCACAAGAAGGGCCAGAATCCAAGATCTAATCATCAAGTGGGCCCACAAAGCCAAATCAAGCTATCAGAGACGTTCAAGCCATCATCCACACCATGAGAAGCATTCCTAGCCTCACAAATCATCAAAAGAGGTGCCCCAAAGTAAAGCTAAGGTCTCAAGTGGGCCCACAGGGCCAAATCCATCAATCTGAACCATTCAAGGGCCAAATCATCAAGATCCAAACCATTGGAAAGCTTACACAAGTCATGGAGTGGCAAGATCAAAAGCCCAATCATCAAAAGAAGGGCTAAAATCCAAGATCCAATCATCAAGTGGGCCCCGCAGGGCCTAAACAAGCAATCTAGACCATTCGAATCACAATCGGCCTTGTCAAAAGCTAAACAAAGCAAGGTAAGTATGCCGAACCATAAAATTGGGTCCGAAGACCTAAAACTACGTCGGGATCAAGATCCCGAGGGATTTTTAATAAGAATGGGTATCGATCTTGACCATCAGAATCAGAATCGATGACCCAGAATATTTTTCAAAAAAGAAAACAAAAAAATGTCTTTCCTCTTTTAAAGTTTTGGGTCCGAAGACCTTAAACTACGTCGGGATTCACATCCCGAGAGATTTTCAATAAAAGCCGGTATTGGTCTTGATTGCTCGAATCAAGATCCGACGACACCGGGTATTTTCGAAAATCACAAAAATATATTTATGCATTTCCAACACTTATTTGTACATGTTTTGGGTCCGAAGACCTTCGTTGGGATCAACGTCCCGAGAGATTTTTAATAAAAACCAGCATCGATCCCAGCCTTTCAGGCCAAGATCTGATGATCTGGATCATTTCGAAAAACAGAAAATATGTTTGCCCCCTCTTGTACATGTTTTGGGTCCGAAGACCTTAAACTACGTCGGGATCAACATCCCGAGAGATTTTCAATAAAAGCCGGCGTCAGTCTTGTTTGCTCACATCAAGATCAATGACTCCGGACATTTTCAAAAATCATAAAAATATATTACCAGCCCCGCTTTTAAAGTTTTGGTCCGAAGACCTTAAACTACGTCGGGATCGACATCCCGAGAGATTTTCAATAAAAACCGGCATCAGTCTGGATTGTCCATCCGCTGACACCGGACATTTTTCCAAAAACAAAAAAACATGTTTGCCCCTCTTTTGTACAGTTTCATGGTCCGAAGACCTTAAACTACACTGGGATTAATTTCTTGGGGGACCTTTCTCGCTTTCAACTAAAAACCGGCATCGGCCTCGACCATTGAAATCAAGGTTTGATAACCCGGATCATTTCGAAAATACTAAAAATATTTTAAAGCTTTCCATAAAAACCAGTGTCAATCTCGATTACCCGAGTTGAAGTCTGGAACCTTTTCAAAACAAAAAAAAATATAGATACAATATAAAAAAAAAATGATTCACCAAAAATTTCAAACTGCACAAATTCATCCCCGGCGGTCCGAAGACCTAAAACTACACTGGGATTAACTTCTCGGGGGCTTTCTTTCCTAACCTGTTCCAGACATGGCTGACACTTGATCGTACGGGTGTCTGGAATCTTTTAAACAGGTAAGGGCTGAGGCGGGCAGAACTCCGCAATCCTGTTCGTGTTGAACGCACCGTGATAGACAACCTTGATTTGGAAGTCGCTGTTGAAACTGACGGATGTTCCCTGTTCCTAGAACTCATGAAGGGGATTAAGGCTGTTGGGAGGTGGAGCTCACCCTCATGAAATTGTGAGCAACGTAAGACCCCAAACTGGATTGACTAAGGGAAATGTGAGGATGTGGCTCATTTTGTGGCCGAAGGAGTCCGTCGGACGATACGTGGTCTATGTGCATTGCACATGAGGAACAGGCAAATTTGTGGGTGTGTTGACTGAAAACCCTCAAAATCCCCTCATCCGAAGATGTAAAACTACGACACTTAACTGTGTGAGACCCGTCTTGCTCGCTGACGTAAAATGGATCGGGTGCCTTACCAGCAGTAGAAGCTGAAAGTGGATGGAAATTCCACATCTTTTCTCTGCATTTCAGAAAAATCACAAAATACAAAAACATTGCAAAATCACCTCTTCAAAAATCACAAAAATATTTCTCTTGCTTTCAAAGAAAATATCCTCAAAAATATAAAAATATTTACTGTGTTTTCAATAAACCAATCTCTACCCTCCCAGGTAAAGATTCGGACCACATATTTACAAAAATCACAAAAATTAGCATCCCCAGCACTACAATTCAGGAGTCTTGAACTCCGCTCACTTCACAGTATGGGATGACGGATCCAATCGCCCGCAAATTGGAATCTTGACCAAAACGGGCAACCAAACACCATCTCAATCACATGTATGCCCAGAAGAACATCTTGAAGTCGAATGATATCCTCGTACATTCTCATTAGCAAAGAAACAGCATCTTGGGATGATGGACCTGATCGACCACGGGTCGGGATCTTGACCAACCCGCTGTCCAAACCTCCGTATCAAAAAGAAAAATCCCCAAGGGAGTACAACCCTGCAAGCAATAAGCTCAAAATTCTCTGCATCTCCAGCAAAAGCAAAATCATTAAATGAAAAGAGAATGAGCCAAACCATGCATTCATCCTGCATCTCCATGCATCAGCATCCATCACATTAATCATCACGTTTACCTGCTTTCAAAATAAAAGTCGGTTAGCCAAAGACCCCACAGGCATCCCTAGTAGAGGCACGTGCAAACCAGATTTCCATTTCAAAAAGACAAAAAAACATTCCTTTTTGCAAATAAAAACCCCACGGAGTATCACTCCCCAGAGTGGGTATCTTTTCAAAAATCCAAAAATATTTTCCAGTAGAGCGTTCTGCCTCCAAAACACCAGGAGATCTTCCATATCTCTGGGTAGGAGCCGACGCAAAAATCAAATAAGATCCAATGTCTCGCGGTTTCCCCGGAGACCATCGGATCCAATGCACTCAAAGTGCGGTCGAACTGAACTCCAGTGTCAGTGCGGTCGTACCACATGCCAAGATACAAAAAGATGAAAGCCAAAAGGCTCGGTCACAGAAACCATTTGAACAGGTGGGAATGATGAATTGTAACCCAAGTATCAAAATCAGCAGATTGGGTGGAAAGAGTTCACCCGCACATACCTAGGCGTGGATGCCTGAAGTACCTTGACTGAGTCCAAGTCGGCGTAGTAGAATCCCGTAAGACTATCGGACGCAGGGCGTCTAACCACTTTGACAGTCAAGCGAAACAAGTACTCCTGGAGTGATCTGGGAAAACATCAAACATACAATCAATCACAGGGTCAGTATCCTCGTAAGACTGTCGACGCAGAGGCTCTGCTGTACCTTTTCGATGTTAGTACCGATCAGGAATGGAAGGGTTGCGATTGGGTACCCAGGTTGCAGCAAACTGCAGGGACAATCGCAACGTTTTCTCCAAACTCTCGCGGTATGTGCGAGTTATCAATTTCCAGACAATCAACTGACTCAGATACAAAGGACAACAAAGATTCCAGACCACAATCAAGGAAAGAATGAATTGCAAACTAAGCATCGAAACCAACAGATCGGGTGGAAAAGCCCACCCGCACATACCTAGGCGTGGAAGCCTGAAATACCTTGACTGAGTCCAAGTCGGCGTAGTAGAATCCCGTAAGACTATCTGACGCAGGGCGTCTAACCACTTTGACAGTCAAGCGAAACAAGTACTCCTGGAGTGATCTGGGAAAACATCAAACATACAATCAATCACAGGGTCAGTAACCTCGTAAGACTGTCGACGCAGAGGCTCTGCTGTACCTTTCCGATGTTAGTACCGATCGGGAATGGAAGGGTTGCGATTGGGTACCCAGGTTGCAGCAAACTGCAGGGACAATCGCAACGTTTTCTCCAAACTCTCGCGGTATGTGCAAGTGAGCGATCTCCAAACGATCAACTGGCACAGATGCAAAAGCAAGCAAAGATTTCAAACCATGATCTATGAATGACCGGGTCAGAAGTGGGGTGTCCACTCGCTTTGGCATTCGGTTGCATGCAACCTCTGCCAAAGAGGGGCATCTGTAGACACCCCACCTTCGGCTACACTGTTGGTAGAGATAGCTGGTTGAACGGAGGACCATACCCCCAAATCCCAAGTCCAAACTCAGCCAAACTCACCCTTGTAAGCCCCATTCCATAGCCCAGTTCAAGCCTGAACCCAGTCAACCCAGTCCTAAACACCACCCAGAAAAACCCCCCATAAAAAAGGCCAGTCAAAAAATCTCAAAAAAAGTCAAACTCACTGAGTCAACTCGCTGAGTTAACCCGCTAAGTCAACCCGTCGAGTCAACAGGTCGAGTCAAAACACCAAGTCAACCCGTCGAGTCAACCCGTCGAGTCAAACCACCGAGTCGACCCGCTGAGTCAACTCACTGGGTCGACCAGCGAGTGCAACAGCAGCCCCGAGGGAACGGCCGTACTCGCTGGAAACCGAGGAGCGGCCGTACGGGCGGCCCATGGCAGGCCGCCCGGACAAAATTACGACTTCTGCCACTGCTCGCTGCTATAAATACCCCCCTCCCCTTCTCATTTGAACAGACCACTCAGCCAGAGAGAGCCCGTCCGTCTGAGTCACCCTCCTTCATCCTTTAGCCCATTCCTTCACCAAGGAGAGCCCGAGTGAGGAGAGCCCAGCCCTGGTCCAGCCCAGCCTGACCACTGGTCCAAGCCTCCCAAGCCACCCAAGTCTTGATCCAGCCACTCGAAGCCAACCCTTGCGACACCTCCGTCCACCCAGCTACTCTTTTCCAGCATCATCTCATTTGCATCTAGCATAAGTGCAACATTTACTTTTCTTCCAATCCCCCTGCTTCACTACTAGCACCTTGATCCGTCAAGTACACATGCATATGTCTTTATATTAAGCACCTGTCAGTTCGAGCGTATGCTCTGGGCTTGCCCGTTGTTGGAACCTGCCCATCAGAAACTCTTACTGTTCAGACCTGCATTCATGCTTCACCATAAAACACCTTGATCATTCAAGCACACTGCATACGTCTTACATTAAGCACCTGTCAGTTCGAGCGTACGCTCTGGGCTTGCCCGTTGTTGGAACCTGCCCATCAGAAACTCTTACTGTTCAGACCCGCATTCATGCATCATGTCATTCATGAGAATATACGAGGATTAAATTAGACTTTCAAGTATTCGATCGATTCTGTGAAGTAGAGACCGTACTTCGGTACGGGCAGTGTGTGGGGTGCTTAACCTCTTCCCACCCTGTAACCGTGATCCCTTACCTTGAATCTCTGACCGCAGATCAACAGGAGTCAGTTTAGAGGAAAGGATCTTCAGATCCCCTTCTATAACGTTTCTACGGGGTCTAGCCGACTGTAGATTTGAAGCAATTGGCTAGTGGCGACTCTGGTCTTATATAAATTCACTTAAACATATCCAGCTCAATACGACAACCAAACGAAGCCTTCGAGAACGAGGCAAGCCAGTGGCACAAGCGGCGATTTCGCACTCACGCATCCTCATCTCCTTCTTTTCCGAAAGGAAAGGGGAAGGGAGAAGAACGTCGTGTGGGAGCGCGGAAAAATCGGCGAGGGTCCACAATACTGCTCCAACTCCAACCCCTGAAGCATCACATTCGATGATGAAAGCTTCAGTAAAATCAGGTAGAGACAGAACTGGTGATTGTGTCACGGCCATCTTGAGTTGAACGAATGCTTCATCTGATTCATAGCTCCACTGGAACGCGTCCCTTTTTAGCATCATGGTGAGGGGGGCCGCAATTTGGCCATAATCACGAACAAATTTTCTGTAGTATCCGGTCAGCCCCAAGAATCCTCTGAGAGCCTTTAGAGTTATTGGTTTGGGCCAATCCACCATTGTCGACACCTTGTCTGGATCAACAGCCACTCCCTCTCTGGAGATGATGTGACCCAAATACTTGACCTGTACTTGATCAAATTGACACTTTCCTTTTTTTGCAAACAATTGGTGAGATCTCAAAAGGGAAAGAGTGATTCTCACATGACATAAATGATTTTCCCAAGTTTTTCTATAAATTAATATATCATAAAAAAAACTAAAATAAACTTACGAAGATAATTTTTGAAGACCTCATTCATCAATGACTGGAAAGTTGAAGGAGCGTTAGTGAGCCCAAAAGGCATCACCAAGAACTTATAGTGGCCTTGGTGGGTCCGGAACGTGGTCTTGTGGATGTCTCCTTCATACATCCGTATTGATGGTAGCCGGATCTCAAATCAAGCTTAGAAAAAAAGTGTGCTCCATGAAGTTCATCCAGAAGTTCATCAATCACAGGTATGGGAAATTTTTCCTTCACCGTGATCTTGTTAAGAGCCCTATAATCGATGCATAAACACCACGAGCCATCGTGTTTCTTCACGAGTAGGATAGGCGAGGAATATGGACTGTGACTAGGACGTATAATTCCGGTAGAGAGCATATCAACCACTATTTTTTCAATTTCAGTCTTTTGATAATATGGGTATCAATAGGGCCGTACACATACCGACACTTTCCGGTAGCAAGGGTATTCGGTGGTCATGGGATCTTGGTGGAGTTAGGCATTTAGGCTCAGCAAAAACATCATTGAAAGTGTTAAGGAGTACCTGAAGCTTGGGTTCGAGTTGATTAGGATACGCTGGAAATTCTTCTGCTTCCAGGGATAATAATTGTAAGAAGACCCCTTGACCGCTTTTCTTTGCTTCTTTGATAATTTTGAACTCATCCACCAGCTTGTCTTTTGGAATGAATAACCCCTATAGTTCCACCTCCCTATTGTCGATGTTAAACCGCATTTGTAATTTTGAGAAGTCCCATACGATAGGCCCCAAGGTTCTAAGCCATTGGGCTCCTAGGACAGCATCATATCCCTACAAGGGTAAGAGGTTGAGATCGACTATAATAGGTATGCCTTGAAGTGTCATCTTTACACCGTTGCACTTTCCCCCACTAGTGATCCTATCACCACTGGCAACCATGACGGAAAACTGGCTGTCATTCTTGGCTTGAAGACCCACCTTCTTGGCAACCCGATCACTGAAGAAGTTATGGGTACTACCCGAGTCCACCAAAATAGTAATAGGTTGCCCGCCCATTTGGCCCTTAACCTGCATGGTTTGTGGGGCATGGGCGCCAGAGATGGCGTGAAGTGATATATCTGGTGTTTCAAGATTTTCATCGTCCTTCTCTGTAGTATCTCCTTCTTCATCGTCATTTTCCTCATCAGGCCAACACCCTTCGATGAGAAACAGTTTCTTACATCTATGTCCAGGCCCAAACTTTTCATCGCAATTGAAGCATAATCCCTTTTCCCTCCTTTCTCTAAGCTCGGTTGGTGTGAACCTCTTGGTGGGTGGTACGGTCGAATTCCTCATGAATGGGGTCGATATAGACGGAGACTTCTTCATGACTTCAGGTTGAGGGAAGCGACATTGAGATTGCATCTTAGACTCGTAGAGGCGAGCGAGGCCCACGGCTGCAGAGAGTGTGGTGGGTCTAGCCACAAGCACATCTGCTCTTATGCTATCCTTGAGACCACTGATAAAGCAGCTGGCTTGCTGGTTTGGTGTTATCTTCTCCACTTGGCTTAACAGCCTCTCAAAATGACTTTGGTATTCTCTAATGGTTCCAACCTGCTTCAGTTTTGTTAAGTCACCAAAGAAATCATCAAATTGAGTGAGAACATACCTTGCATGAAGCCCATCTTTGAATGCCTCCCATATGATAACGTGCTGCTCACTCTTGAGGAGCTGGTACCACAATTGTGCTTCTCCTTCCAAGTGGAAAGAAGCCAGTGGAACTCTTTCTTCTTCAGGTGTTCGGTGGAAGTCGAAAAATTGGTCTGCTCGACAGATCTAGCTTGATGGATCCTTGCTTCCATTGAAGCGGGGAAAATCAAGTTTCACAAACTTTGGTTGGTAGGAACTCAAGGTGCCGGATTGAGCCCCACCATTGGTCAAGTTCACACGCCCACTTCCCATGCGGTTTTGGTTGTGCGAACTCTCACCATCCTCATGTGGTTGCCATTAGAGAGCTGGTCAATACGAGAGTTAATTGCCGAAAACATCTCATGAATTTCCTTAAGTATCCTCTCCTGTGTAGAGCCAAGGGACTCCACTTCTGCCTCCAGACGACCAACCCTGTCATCAGCCATGCCTGTCTCTGATACCAAATTGATACAACCAACCTGGTTAGTACGACCTCTTCCTCGGCCTCTGGCTCGTGGAGCTATGATGGCTGCGCTAAAAAGGCAAGTTAGAGAGAATTTTTAGGAAGTGAAGGAAAATATAGTTTTACTTCGAGGGAAAATCGTGCTCCACAAGGTGAGTAATAAAAATAATCTTCTTCCCTTTATTCATTGTCTCTTCTAATTTATAGCCTTCACCCAACGTCCAAGTAAACTAAGAAATAGGATGAAATCCCTACAAAATAGCAACTGCTACTACATATCCCCTATAAGATAGCAACTACACAACCCCACGACTAGTTCTACATAGAAACTAACTCCTACTTGGACTTTAACAAGCCTTACTGCTTTTATTGGTGCCACATGAGCTTACAAGTAGTGGATTATCCCGTACACAACATACCTCGTCTAACTTAATTTTTTCAATTGTTAATTCATGTGTCAGATTTTGATAATCATGAATTTGACTTGTGACAGGTTTATCATCTGTCATATTAAAGTGAAGGAAGTTCGATATTGCATGTTTTTTAGATCCAGCGTCTTCAAGAACATACTTCTTCTGAAGTACATTCCATATCTCTTTCGCAGAATCATATAAAACATAAACATCATATAATTCAATTGACAATGTATTCAGAATATAGTGTTTGCAATTGTTGGCATCTTGAACTTCAGTTTGATTGGCTGGGTCAACAATAAATGTATCGGACAAGATGTAAAAGACTTTTAAGGTTTCTAAAGTAAAAGAAATTTTCTGTTTCCACCATTTATAATTCTGTCCACAGAAGGGTTCAATCTTGGACAGTTTAGTAGTAAGATTAACTGTAATAGTAGCCATGTATGCTTCACTTTGTTTTGAAGAGAAAAGAGTAAAATTCTGTTCCGAATTAGGTTTGGAACAGATAGCACAAAGGAAACTGTAATCTGTTCCGAGTTGAAATTGGAACAGACAACAGAAGATAAAGTGAAATCACGGATGTAGCAGAAATAGAAATAAAATCTGTTTGTTATTTTCAACTTGATTTGGTTTTAAGATTGTTAGAAGAATATGTTGAAAACAACTGACAAATATTAAAATTAAGATGAAAATTAAAACGAAAATTAAAGAACTTATTGTTTTGAAGAACATTGAGTCGAGGCGTGACGAGTCACTGGGCTTGAAACTAAATCTTCCCTCCTTGGACCGCTTTCCAAATGCAATAGGAGTCACGGACAGTTGGCCTCCAGGATACAACGACTATCACCCTAGTCTCGGCTGTGCACTCGCCGTACAGGGCTTGAACTAGCAAGTACACCGTAAACTTGAGATGCAGTGACTCAGTGAGTCAGAGAAAACAAAAAGCAGAAAAATCCGTCCAAAGTTTAAGCAAAGTTGAGAAAGAAGATGATTTTTTCGGATGTTTAAAAATGGATTAAAATCAATTCTATATATAGACTTGATTGGGTGCTTAATGCACTGTTTTGAATTGGGTTAGGTCCGTTGGGTTTAAACGCAACTAATGCGACCACCTGAACAGATGTTTCTCTAGACGTTTAAAACAAAAGACCGTTGGTGCGAGTACACTTTCAGTGTCCATTGGAGCAAAAGGAAGGTGCACAAGTATACTACTAGACCCAGACCCAGACCCAGACCCGAGCCCGAGCTCGGCCCGGCACTAGCGACGGCGACGGCGCGGCTCAGCTCAGCCGGCGGGCGAGCGTGCTTGTACGTGGTTTTTGGCATAGTGTGGGTCAATGTGCATAGCCTCCCACAAACCACAAAATTCACTTACCCCCTGAGGGCCTAACTCATGTGTAAAGCCTCTACTTATATACTTGCTTTTTTTTTTGGTTCTTTCCGATGTGGGACAAAGGAAATGCACAAAACTCTAAAAACCAACTTGTGGAGGGAAACCTCTTTCAAAGGAAAAATTTGAAATAAAATATTTTAAAA
Organism: Liriodendron chinense; assembly: GCA_003013855.2. NCBI lineage: Eukaryota > Viridiplantae > Streptophyta > Magnoliopsida > Magnoliales > Magnoliaceae > Liriodendron > Liriodendron chinense. The sequence continues at coordinate 87,302 of PVNU02002687.1, read as the reverse complement.
ATCTTTTAAAATACAACAGATGTTACCTTGATGGTCGGACCCACCTTGATGTATGCAATGTATATCCACAGGGTCCCTATGTTTTTCCAGCTTATTTTAAGGCATAATCCAAAAAATGAAGAAATAAATTTCAGGAGGACCTCACCATAACAAACAATGGTTCTTGACTGCCCACCATTAAAAACTTCCTAGGGTCCACCATAATTATTTTTTACCATCCAACCTCTTGATAATATCACATAGATCACTTGGTTCACAAACTTATTCATGGCACATATGGACTGAAAGAAGACCGAATGGAAGCAGACCTAGTTCATCAAATCCGGGCCCAGTTCTACCTAAGGAATGACAGAACTAGGCCACAGGTGCATTCATATCGAAGAGATTCATTCTAGATTAGGAGAAATTGCCATTCGAAGTGCAAATCGTAAAACAACCATAACTTTTGATCTGAGAATTGTTATGAGACGCACGACCTATGAATTTTAACTAGAATAGGTCATCTAGGGCCAGTCAACCCCTAAGCGGGTCGTGTTGCTCCATTCACGAGAAAACAACTCATTCCTATGCAAAATTATAGGGTTTTATAAAAAGAAAAAACTTACTATTTTTAGTAAGTTTTTGATGGGACATATCTCTTTAGTCTTAGAGTTCCAGTATGTGACATCTTCTTAGGATTTGATTATTATCATGCCAGGAATCTTCTGAAAAAATTAAATTAGGACTTACTATTTTTAGTAAATTTTACTATTTCAAGTTGTAGTTTGGTTGCATTAGGAATCTTAATTAGGGTTTGTATTTTATTATCTAAAGCATTGTAATCTCGTTTTAGAGACTGACATCAAAATTTCAAATTTCCTTGTCTTTGTTGTGGATTTGACAATAGCCTTGTTGATTCAAGGTTTGCACACTTGAGGTAGACGGTGATCTTCCTCATCACACCCTTCCTTACATCATTGATCCAATTTTTTTTAGCTCACAAAAGGTTTTTAATGGCCAATAGTCACTGTTTCATGTGGTGTGGTCTGCCTAAAACTTGTATCTGCTTATTTTTTTTACGACACCCTAAAATAAGCTAGAAAAATAGATGGACGGCGTGGGTATACATTTCATACGTGGAGGTGGACCCTGCTATCAGGGTCACACCCACATCGTCAGTTTTGGGGTTCCTGCCAAGTCATGGGGCGCGGCTTCGGTGGATCCCCGAATCCACTAAGGTGGGTGGGATCCCTGACTGTGGGACCCTTCATGATGTATGTGCCTTATATCCATGTTGTTCGTTCGTTTTGAAAACTCATTTTATGGCATGATCTAAAATATGAAGTAAATCCAAATCTTAGGTGGACCATAAAATAAGAAATAGTATCAATTGACCATTAAAATCTTCAATCACGACTGTTTCTTGTTGTATGGTCCACCTAAGATTTGGATTTGCTTCATTTTTTAGATCACGCCCTAAAATGAGCTGTCAAAATGGATGGACAATGTGGATGTAAAGCACAAAAATCACAGTGGTCCCACAATTAGGATCCACCCAAACCGTGCCCCAAGTCATGCTCCAATATCAGTGTGACCAGAACTTTTACAGCCCCAACACATTTTACACCCATTGTTGGAAACTTCTTAGGGCCCACCCTGTGTTTATTAGGGCCATCCAACCTGTTGTTAAGGCCACACAGACATGGACGAAGGGAAAACACAAAATCAGCTTTTCCAAACTTCTATGGCCCCAACCTATTTTTAATGGTGGGCGTTCCATTACCAGTGTTTCCTGTGGTGGGGTCCACCTATAATTCAGTTCTAGCTTATTTTTGGGCTCATGGCCTAAAATGAGATTGCAAAATAGATAGACGGTGTCAATCACACATATACATAAAGGTGGGCCCTAAAGAATTTTCTGCATACTTGTCCCCTTGCAATGGGGTATAACCGAAGAAAAGAAAGGGTGTAGGGGCAAATTCATCATTTCGATACACCAATGGGATAAATTTCGACGTTAGTGAAGGTGTAAGAGGCAATTTTTTCTTAGTATTTGTAATTCACAGGGGTTTTGCTTTAAATATTTTGAAAGCATGCATTTATTCGGGAATAGCTTAAAAGATAGGCAATTATATGGAAAAATCTTTAAAAAAAAGAAGAAGAAAAGATTTGAGTGTACGTGCATGGTTAAATTAACGGAATTACTTTCTGTCTTTAAGACAACGACAGTAACGTGCCTCATAGGAAGATGATCCCTGATGCACTGGGTCCCAGTAAGTTCGCCCCCGGAGTACAATAACTTTCTTCCAAGATGAACGGCTTAGATCTAGTGCACTCTTGATCACAACCAACGAACTCAAGAAACTTGAACCAATTTGCCCAAACGAGAGTTGTAGAATGAAAAATTAGAGAGAAGAGTAGATAGTTCTTTTTTTTTTTCTGATTGATTTTCAAGACAAAGGAGATTCCTTTATAAATGCAAGTTCCTGCGCTGGTTTCCATGTAAAATTCATTTGTCTTTGCATTGATTGCTTGTGTGGCGTGCAGTGATTGTTTGAATTTCTTGGGTGCTTCCGCTGACTGGATTTCCAACATTCTATGCATGGTGACGGTAATATGGATTGTCAATAAAAGGGTGAGTCGATAGATGGTCTTTATAGCCTGAAGAGAAAGCTAACCAAGGTTGGAGGCTAGTGGGCTAGGTTCTTTCCTATGTAGGCACTGCATGTATAGTTGAGCTGGTGGGTCAGCGGGTCTGTGGCCCCATGGGGCTGCTGGATTGCTGGATGTGAAGGCTGTTTAATTAGGATCTACTTCTGTTGTCGTTAAGGCAGCTTCCCAGGGAGGCTTTAGATGATGGGTATGCTTGCTATGGTTCGTAGCTTGAGTGGCGGTTGGGGATCCTCTTTTGTGAGTGGGTGTTAGTGGAGTGGCTTTGTTAGTCTTTTTTTTTTTTATCTTTATTTAGGTCCAGTCCCCCTACTTTTTTTTATCAATTCTGTTTTGTGTTTTATAATTATGTTATTAGATAGGTTTGGGCAGTTTATTTTGTGGTGCCCACCTGATATAGCTTTTGTGTAATAAATAAATAAATGGAGGATCCAAATCTCATACTTGTATGGGAACTTTTACGCACTAAAAAAAAGAAAAAAAGAAGAAAAAAACTTTTGGACTCTAACACTCCCCTGCTATCCTCTACCAGCTCAAGCTTTCGGATCAAGTAGTTGTTTGACATGGTATCAAAGCCGAAGGTCATGCGGCGGATTGCCTACTTAGTAAACTCTGTGGGGTCCACCAATGTATGTGTCTTATCCATGCTGTCCATCCGTTTTTCCAGATCATTTTCGGACATCAGCTCAAAATTGAATTATATCCAAAGCTTAAGTGGACCACACCACAGGAAACAGCGGGGATAATGACGGCCACCGTTGAAACTTTCCTAGGGCCATGGTGATGTGTATTTGTATCCAACACGTTCAGAATGTCACAAAGATGGTGATGTATATTTGTATCCAACACGTTCATAATGTCACAAAGATATGGATTAAGGGAAAATACAAATCTCAGCTTTATTCAAAACTTCCGTGGACCCTAGGAAGTTTTCAACGGTGGGCGTTCAATTCGGACTGTTTCCTGTGGGGTAGTCGAATTGAGCTTTGGACATACTTCAATTTTGGGCTCATACCCTAAAATTATGATCCGTAAAAAATGATAGATGTCGTGGAATGGATAAGACAGATACATCACAGTGGGCCCCAAAGACTTTATTTAATACGCTAAACGCAATATGCTTAATCAATGGGCCTTCATCCAAACCGTCTAAAATCTGGGCCCACACTCAGCACATTCACTTTTAGGCCTTTAACCATCAGACCTTCAGCCCAGATAACTGTCCTTAAAATAAGACTCTAGCTTGACACATGGTAGTAAGACCCATTGACAGACGGTGTATGGTACAAGATTGGCCCACCTTTCTAAGATGTTCCTCCGTAGGTTTGATCCACAATATGATCCACCATATTAACGGTTTGGATCACCATAAGGTGGACCTCTCATTTATAGTTGGCTGTCCAGTGCTGCACCCAGTGTATGTATCGCATACAACCCATTCATGGATGCATCCCCTCAGGTTACTCCTTATTACTGAAAATCACTACCATCCAAACTCTGTAGGGCCACAGAATAGGGAACAAGGGTGGGAGGTGATGCTCACCTTGATTTCCACCTGGGCCCACCTGAGTTACAGATTTTTGTCCTGACCCTTCATCCATGTCAGATGAAGTTCTGGATGGACGGCCTGGATTCCATGTACACAACATGTGGGCCCTCCCTGTTCTGTGGCCCACCTGTGTTTCCGTTTGTGCTGATTTTTGGGCCCAGGCGGTAGAGTGAGGCAATGCGTCTGATGGATGGGTTGTATGTCGTGAATACATCAAGTGGGCCCCACTTACAGGTACTAGGATGAGATGGTAGACGTTGGATGGTAGGTTCCATCCATCATTGGGACATCGTGTCTTTCGATTCGAGGGTTAGTGATCATTGTCAAGGTCAAATCCTGGAGACAATCCTGTAGGTCTTCGACGACCGTCAGCTTGTATAAGTGGGACCCATAATTTTTTGGATGACCCAGATTATCAATATGAAGGGGCCGGCCTTGTGGATGGACCTTCCATCTAAAAGCCCCTCACGTGACTATTCTAACGCTTGAGTCCAGCTCATGCATGTGGGCCTACCTGGTCAGTAGATCTGCATGACTTTAGGATGGAGTGCATATATAGGCGCTTAGTCTCTGGCTATTAAACAACATTGATCTTAATTTATGCCTCATCGGCTGGTTGAACTATCACACTCCTGCCTTCGTATGACATTTACAAATGGACTCCCAGAAAGACCTAAGAACATCTCGGAAAAGTCTTAAGTTCCTGTTTGCTTCCCTGTTTGCCATATGAATGTTGTATTTTAAATTATTTTTAAAATATATTTGTATTTCAAAATTTCCAGCCGAGTCGGATTGTGGCTATATGTGTGTGCGCATGCGGGCACGTGAATGTGTATATTTATGCAAGTCTGAAAGGTTGCCATCCTTTACTTTTGTTTTGAAAAGTTGTATCTATTTGAGCCCAAGAGTTGCATCAGTTGGGTTCAATAATCCAACGGTCACAACCTTTTTTACAAGGTTGTCCACTCAAAGTCTATAAATTGAATTTTCCTTATTCGGTTTTCATAAATAAATTAAAAAAAAGTTTTGCTTTCAAGTGTGGTTTAAGTGTTTTTTAGTTTAAGTTAAGATTGTGAGTGGTTTGAACTTGTGTGCTTTCAAGTGTGGTTTAAGTATTTTCTAGTCCATGTTGTTGGAATATTTGGTTGAATTAAATAGATTATTAAAATAAAAAAACTAAAAAGAAATTAAAAGAAATAAGATAGAAAACTTATTGAGTTAGAGTCGAGGCATGACGTGAGACTCAACTTGAAATCAAATTTTCTCCCATTGAACAACGTCCCAAGTGCAACATGTTTTCAGAGCTATCGACCTCTAGTATACAATGACTATAACTTGGTCCCAGCGATGCACTCACTATATGTAGGTTCGAACCACTTGCAGTTTAACCCGAAAGTGCTGACTGAACAACACCGAAAACTTCTTAAAACCAGCAACCATAGAGATTTTTTGAAAGAGATCAAAAAATGATTTGATAATTATAAAAATTGGAATGAGAAGTCTTTATCTAGACTTCGAAATGGTGCCTTAAGCACTCTTTTGATCCGTTGGGTTTAACCTCAATAAATGCGACCAACCGACAAGATGCATCTCTCTGTTTCAAAATGAAAAGGTGCAAGTGCGAGTACACTCGCATAAAATAAAGTCTCGTGAGTACACACACACACACACACACACACACACCACCACCACCACCACCACCACCACCACCACCATGGCCCGGCATGTCCTGTCCTGTTGCATCGTGCATGTGTACACACACGCGCACACACATTCGGACTCAAACTCGGACTCGGACTCGGCTCAGCGCGTGAGTGTGTGTGGTCAATGGCATATATTAGAGCTATTGACATAGCCCCCCACAGGAGCAAATTCAAAATTTGGAGGGAAAATAATTTTTTTGAAATTCCACTATTTATTTTGAAACAAAATACGAAATACCCCACATGTTTCAAAATCAAAATCCTTTCGGGTTAACATGGAATAGTTGTACAGTGGTGTCAGTGTCACCATAGACGAATTGACATTAGGAATCAAGTGACATTACAGTCTTGAACCTGATTCCTTTTGGTGTAAATCGTAAGTACATGCCACTCACATAACTCTTCTTCTGCAAGTGATTCTACGGTTCGGTGCTTTTCGTCCATGCACCATTACTTGAATTTCATGAGTTCTTTAGAGAATTCGCCTAGATTCTCATAGGAAGCGGCATCCACCTCCATAATCATATAGGTGAATTCAATCAAGTGTACGCAGCAACTGTATATACCACAAAATATATGGCTATGGATTTATTAAGAGTTCAAAAAATACATTCTTCTGCATTACTGCTCACACTGCTACACCATATAAGGGGCTCATTTACATTAGTACAATGTCCACCTCATGTTTTGTTATTTACCCATTGAACCTATCTCATATATATTAAGTTGATTAGTCCTAATTATGTGTGTTTTATATATGTGTAATAAATGATTTGAAGACCAAGAACAAATTCGTGTTAAAATAAAAAGATTAAAGCCTAAAAGGAATTATGAAGAAAAACATAAAGAAATCAAGTTATAAGACTATATGAAACTTAGGGAGTAATTGAATCACACCTGGTTTGAAGTCTATATTTCCAGTATTATGAGGGAATGTTATATAAGAGGGTGTAGTTGCTCTTGTAGGTTGCAAATAATCATGTAGAGTCCTGACTGGTGGAACATTATTAACTTCATTCTGCACAGGGAGGGTGTGATTAGGACGATCACCGTCTGCCTAATCGGATAAATACCTTGAATCTACAAGGCCTCCAGGAATCCTCTATTGAACTTCCTCAAATTCACGAGGGAGAAAGAAGAAACAGGAAATAAATCCAAACAAATTTGTAATAATTAATTGAATTCGAATAAACATACTTACAATGCTTTAAATAAGAAACTAAACCCTAGGTAGAAGTTTCAGACTCTAACTCAAACTAAAACACCCTAAAAACAGCAACTTACTATTTATAGAAGTCTCTCGATCCTACTAGAAGTCATGGTTTTCGGGCAAAAATAAAAAAATTTCAAACGGGCCCAACCACATTGTTCTACTAAATATTCTAAGCCCTTTTCATGTTGGACACTAATTTTAAAACCCTATGGATCAAAAGTTATGATCGAATTAAAACTTACTATAAATAGTAAAATTGAAAATTAACTAGCCTAATGACTGTCGATTTGGTCGAATGTGGAGATTCCGGCATGGGCAACCCGGCATAGTGAGGTAGGTTGGCTTAAGTAGCTCGAGCTACCCCAAAATTATATATTATATGTTCAGAAACTCATTCTAAATCATGAGATATGACGGTTTCACGGTCCTGGTGGTCGAGATCCCTTCTAACCTCGACCAGCCTTCTTTTGGTCCATCTGGGCCATGTAATAGTCGGTGGCTTGCTCTACATCACATTCTCATCTTGTTCGATTTGGTTTGGTGTTGGTGGATTTTCAGCCATTGTTCTAGAACACTCAGGAGTGTTAAGGCATAAAAAAATAACATAAGGAAAGGGAAGAAAAGAATATAGAGAAAGCTGAAGAAACATGTTACGCGACCTTGTAACTTAGGCTAGTTACACGGTCGTGTAACTTATTAAGGAAAGAAGTTTACAACTGCTAAACAAATGGGGCAAAGGTTGCTGCTGAATGTGTTACGCCGTCGCATAGCATGTCTTAGTTCACCTGTTGTGTACTATGGTTGAATAGATGATTGTTTTACTTGAAGTTGAAGGTTTTACACGTGTAGAGGTTTATAAATATATACTCACTCGGATTGCTCATCTAAGAGGAATAAAAAATTTAGAGCTTCTTCCAAAATTTAGAGAGGTATGAAGGAAGACTCGCATAACAACTCTAGCATATGCATAAGGAAGATGGAAAGCACATGCTTGATCAGCATGATCTTGACCGTAGGATTGAGAAGTCTCGCTTTCCACCCCGCCACATAATTTGTTTGCGATTTTTTGAAGTAAGGGAAGGAAGAGAGGTGCTCGAAGCCTCCCTTTGGATAGCGGGATCCCCAAGTACTGTGATGAGACCCACCTGTGTTCTAGAGTAACCGGAAAAGAAAAATTAAAAAGTAACCGGCCTTCAAAGCAAAAACTGCTAGTAGTGAGGTAGCTACTTTAGAGTGATGTGTGGGCCCCGCCATGATGTATGTGTTTTATCCACGCTATCCATTTATTTTTCCAAATCATTTTAGGAAATGGGCACAAAACTGAGGCAAATCCAAATCTCAAGTGAACCACACAACAAGAAAATAGTGGTGATTGTACGTCCACCATTAAAAACTTCATATAGCCCAATGCAATGTGTATTTTCCATCCAACATCTTGATTAGGTCACACAAACTTGGAAGCCATAAAAGTTTTAGATGAAGTTGATATTTGTGTTTTCCCTTCATTTAGGCTTGTGTGGCCCTATGGCAAATAAATATTACATTGGGCTCTAGTAAGTTTTTAATAGTTGGTGTTCAATTACTACTGTTTTCTTGTAGAGTGGTTCACTTGAGATTTGAATTTGCCTCATTTTTTGGCTCATGTCATAAAATGATACGAAAGAAAGGATGGGCTGCATACATAGGATACACACATCAGTAGGCCCCACTGACTTACTCATCAAGCTATTCGCATCCTTTTTTTTTTCCGTGTCATTTTGGGGATGAAAAAAAAGAAAAAGAAAGGAAAGGGGATAATGACACTCCACGTTGAAACCTTATTAGGGCCCACCCACCATGATGTTTATTTGTCATAAAACCTGCTCATAAGGTCACACAGTCAGGCATGAAGGGAAAACACAAATATAAGCTAGCTTGATTCAAAACTTATGTGGTCCCAAAAAGTTTTCAACTTTAGGTGTTCAATTCCTACTGTTTCCTGTGGTGGTGTGGTCCATTTGAGCTTTGAATATTCTTCAAAATTGCTGATGCCCTAAAATGGAATGGAAAAAAAGGATAGATGGCGTGCGTAAGACGCATACATCATGGTGGGCCCCACAAATAACGTGCAATGTATGCGAACATTGGCACTATATATATATATATATATATATATATATATATATATATATATATATATATATATATTGTTAACGTACCAATTCATTTAATATCTGAACCGTAAAAATGGACCACAACGTGAAGAATTGGGTTATACACGTACATTGAATTAGAGAATTAGCTGTCCAATGGTTTCCAGGGTATGGCCTACCTGATGAATCGACTATCCTGTTTTTCTCCACAGGTAATCTTTATGATGGGTCCCACTATTTGCATGCTTCATTTAGGATATAGCGTTCGTTGACACAAAATGGGCCAACCATGCTGAAATTATCCGGTGATTTGAATCGCCCATACTGCATGTCTTTATTATCAAATGAGCAAGCTTTCCATAATCATTCTTCATCGATGATACTAATATTAATTTGATTTTTACAGTTGAATGCTAGCCACTGAATAATTTTCATTTCAGTTCTGAAAAAATTATCGACAGATAGTGATGGTCATAGTTTCGTATAGTCACTCGTACGACATAGCAGCTACAAGATGAACGGTTCAGATCATTGAGCTACTCGTCATGTGGCCCCAAGTGGGCAGAGACACAAACAGGTTTCTATGTCGCGACATACGCAAAAACATCTCCGAGATGAGAAGGGAGCGGATTCGCTGTTAGCCTCTTACCCAGGTAACAGTTTAGTGGGTGTTAACCGTGTGGGACCTACCTTGATGTATTTGTTGTGTATCCACGCCGTCCAACTGTTTTTCCATCTCATTTTAGTACGAGATCCTAAATCCTAAGAAGATCTAAATATCAGGTGGATCATACCACTAGAAACAGTGATGAATGACCATTAAAACCTTTTCGAGGGTTTTAATTTCATGGCATGTATAAAAAACTGAGGGCGAAACTCAATGCCAGTGGACCACAGTGAAGAAAATGACAATGAAAATAATGTAGACTATTGGTAATTCTATGGGCCATCGAGGAGCTGCGTGGTAATCTGATAAAGTCTCACCTGACGTTTTAAGGGTGACCAGTTCAAACAAACGGATTTGATCTTACATGGGAGGCCTTTTCACTCTTTATTAGGACTCACTCCCTGGATTGGGTCGAAACCGACTTTAGCTTGCAGGTGATTTAACCACAGCAACATCTGAAAAGGGACAGAGGGGTAAAATGGTCTAAAACATTCAATGAACAGTACTCCAAAGCCAAATAGATATCTTCTTGCTATAGAACAACGGAAAAGGGCTATATTAGCAGTTAACCTCTCCAAGATCCAAAGGGAGCGGATTAGTTGTTACCCAAGTAACAATTTAGTGGGTGTTACCCTAACCATGTAAAGCCCACCTTGATGTATTTATTGTAAATTCACTTTGTCCATCAGATTTTCCATCTTAGTTCAGATGCAATACCAAACCTTAAGAAGATCCAAATGTCAGGTGGACCATACCACTAAAAATAGTGATGAATTACCATTAAAACCTTTTTTAGGGTTTTAATTTCATGGGGTGGATAAAAAATTGAGGGCAAAACTCAACACAAGTGGACCACAGTGAGGAAAACATTAACGAAATTAATGTATACTATTGGTATTTTTATAGGCCACCGAGTAATGGCGTGGTAATATAATAAAGTCTCACCTGAGGTTTAACGGGTGGTCGATTCAAATGAACAGATCTAATCTTACATGGGAGGCCATTTTCCTCTCCATTGGGACCCACTCTTTCGATTAGGTCGAAATCGACTTTAGCTTGCTGGTCACTCAACCGCCATAACATCTAAAAAGGGATAAAGGGGCGAAATGGTCTAAAATATTCAATGAACAATGCTCTAAGCCCAAACAGATATCTTCTTGCTACGTAGCAGTACAAACATTTGGTAGGTCACTCTACCACTGTTATATTTGTAAAAAAGGACCGAGGACTTTAAAAGTGTTGGATCAAGCTGAGATTTGTATTCTCCCTTTATTCAGATCTTCTTGACATTGTTAATAGGTTGGATTGCAAACAAACATTACCAAAACCTTACAATAGGCTCTTTAAATGTTTTAATGGTGAAGCACTAAATCACCAATGTTTCCTGTGGTATAGTCCACCTGAGATTTGGATATTAATAACTTTTGGCAACCTGTCCTAAAATTTTCTATAGAAACTGATGAACGGCGTGGATATACAAAAACTCTTCAAGGTGGGCCCCACCATAAGGGTAACACCATAATGGTGTGTGTTACCTGGGTAACAGCTAATCCGCACCCAGATAAGAATCGCAGTAGTGCTGAGATGGCATTGGAAGCTCAAGCGGTCTATGGTCGTCTTCTTTCTACTACTGTGGTGGGGCCCACTTGTCTAGGTACATGTCGGCCTATTTTCACGGCCAAGGAATTCTCGTCGTTTTCTTTTTTTCGTGGCAGCGTAACTTTTATATACACGCTTGAGTCGCGACGTTCGATGTTAATTCATTTTCTATCGTATTCCCGAGGCTACAGCCAGAAGGCAGGCGAGGGGCCAACTCCAAAATTCCTTTCGCACTCGCGCATCTTCACGCGCCAAATACAAGTCCTATGCATGACTTGAAGATTCTCACGTGTCAAAGATCAAATCCGTTCATACGGTGGGCCCACTATTATGAAACACGCGTCCACTCTAGGGCTGAAGAAATGGATGCTCAAAGTGTACCAATCTTTCAAGTTCTCAACTCGAGTGGGTCTTCTTGATTAAAGGACCATCTTTATTTGTTTTTTACTAATCCGGGGGGGCTACATGTTTATCTCGATCTGACCAGTGGTTATGTTTTTATTTTTAAGCGTCCATTTCTGTGTAGGCCCACGTTTCTAAGTAATCCATACCGTTAATCTGATTGAACAGGACGTGGATTGATTAGGTCGGTCAAGAAAGATATCTGCGAATGAAAGATAGTGGCATTAAAATGTTTCACCTGTTCTCAAGTGAAGGTAGAAAAGTGGATTATTCAATCTCAACCATCTATTTGTGGGCCATTATTCAGACCACTAGAGTCAGTGTGGGCGTTCCCCATCATGAGTGAGCAGTCAGTGGCCCACGCAATTATATGGGGGGAGGTCCCATCACACGAGGCAGGGTCCCCTCATTTCTGCCAATCGAAATGGGTGATCTATCTTCAGTTAGCCCGCAGTCCACCGTAACGAGAGAATCAGCTTCGAGGGTCGTGAAAACAAGGTTGAAAAAAGAGAAAAAAGAGAAAAGAAAAAGGAAAAAAAACGAAATATATTTTGGTGCTCCGGTAGAGTACGGGATGAGTGTATACTCGCACTTATACACATGCTCCTCTCCTGATGGTTAGATGACCATCTGAGATAATCTGCTGATTGGAATTACAGATCACCACAAGAAACTTCATGAACCCAGATGATCATCCTAGATGGATGGTTCCATTTTGTAACATTGCTTCAGGGAAAGATCCAAAAAATGATGCAGTTCCAAATCTCAGGTGGACCACACCACAGGAAACAGTGGTGATTGAATGCCCATTATTATAAACTTCTTCAGGGCCACAAAAGTGTGGTCCACCTGAGATTTCGATCTGCCTCATTTCTTGGACCATGTCCTAAAATAATCTGAAAAAGTATATGGACGGCGTGGATAAAACACATAGATCATGGTGGGGCCACGGTACCGTCCAAAAGCAACTGGCAGTGCAGTATGCAATCCGACGTCCATGATGTACATGAACAGAAAAGGAATTTAAAATTTCCCGGAAAAATATCAGGGAAGAAATCTTAAAAATGAAGCTGATCTACTGTTGAAACCTTCCTACGGCCATCCTGTTGCATGGCCACACCGTTCATCCACTTTGCCATGTATTTTTCGTACAAGCCCAAAAATCAATCTGATCCAAAGATCAAGTGGACCACATCATAGAAAACGGTGGTGATATAATGACACCCCCACCGTTGAAACATTCCTAGGGCCCATGTTGATGGTTAATTGCCATCCAACCTGTTCATAAGGTTACATAGACCTGTATGAAGGAAAAATACAAATATCAGATTGATCAGGAAGTAATTCCATTTCATCACAGAAACATATATCTATAGTCCAACAGTAACCAATCCATGGTGAAACTAAAATCAATGGAGGAAGAAAGAAAAGAAAGAAATCCCATTCCATGTATCATAATCAAAAATTATTTTTTCGGATTTACAACACCAGGTGTAATAAGGCAAATCCCAGGATTTATCAGTTCTGAAGTTCCAAAATTAACAGCAATTGAGGAAGAAAAACCCCATCAAATCTCGCTTGCTGTTATAAACTTCAGTCCAATCCTTGCCTAAGTTTAGAAGTTGTGTACATCTGTTTCCCCATTAACCCTTTCTTCTATTCCTCCCTTTTCTTCCCTTTTCTATGTCCTATCTTTCTCCTTCCTTCCTTCTGCATAACCTATGTATCATTCCATACACTGAAAACTGGAGCCCCATGACAAACAGCCAGATTGTTTGACCTGGGTGCAATAGCTTGAACTGAGTTTTGCATCCAGCTATTACACCCAGAGTTTTGATCATAGCTGTTGTTAGCCTTCACAGAACCAGGTGATTGCTGTGACTGATAATACACGTTTCTTCCAGTGTATGGATCCGTCAGCGCCACCATGTTGTCATAACCCAACTGCTGTTTCACTTCACTCTCTCCAAAACTCGCTTGATTTTGTTGATGGCTTTGATCAGCCATCACTGTACTGATGGGCATAGCAAAGCCATTGGTTCCACCCACAGCTCCTTGGAAGCTTCCATTGCTACCCCCCGCCACTGCCGCTGCCACCACTGTAAATAACTGAATTCGATCCAGAGCTATGTTCCAAAGACGAAGCATCCAAGTTCATGAGGTTATGCAGAGCTGAAGGCTGAAAGAAATTGTGGGTGTTGCCCAAATGAAGCTGATGAAGATCTTGCAGCCCGTGGGCCGCGATGGTATCTTGTTCTTGCTTAAACCAGCCTCTCGGACCATACGGGTAATGCATGTTCAGTGTCTGACCCTGTTGGAATGCGATGGTGGGCCACCCGTGCTGGTGAGATCCATAGCTGCTGATTCCATCCGTCAGTTGTGAAGTTATATTCTCATCATCCATCCTCCGCCCATTCACACTGGTCTCCGTCTGCTCGGCCTCTTTCAGACGCTTTGCAGCTCCCCCGATTGGCAAAGTACTGCTCTCCATTATGCTGTTTACATCATATCTGCTCATGTCGAAGTTTGTTACCGCATTTAGGCCACGGAATTTGATAGCAGCAATGTCATAGGCTTCAGCAGCTTCTTCTTGAGTGCCTACAGAAAACCGCTTATGTGAGAATATGAAACAAAAATAGTTACATAATGTAACTCTTTCCATACATGTCAAAATCTGAGAACTTACTGAAAGTTCCCAAGTAGAGATCTTTATTCCCTGCAACCCTTCCTATCCTAGCTTGCCACCTTCCATGCTGATGGTGTCTGTAACATATCAATAAACATATATAATTCTTAAACTCAAATTACAACACCCAAGGATTAGAACATTCATTTATTGTAAAAATGGGCAAAAATTCTCATGATTCACTGATAATTACAGTTACGCGAGAACAGTTTGAGTTTGAAATATCATCAACTGAAAGCTAATCGGTAGTGTTTCACTCATTCTTCATTTTGGGAAGAGAGTCAAGGGAGGGAGGGTTAGGAGGAAATCACTTTTTCTTTTCTTTCTTTCTTTCTTTTTCTCTGTTTTTTTTTTTTTTTATTTTTATTTTTTAATTTAATGTTCTTGAATATCACTTCATTTCTCTTGATGTTTGGACCCGTTTTCTTTGTGTGGCTCCAATCTACTCTCACGCGTCTCCAAAATCAGGTCAATCCAGTCATTTGGTAGGGTAGGCCACAACTGTATATTGAATCAAGCCATTGGCCATCCATTGATTTTTCTTCATTATCTAAGTCTGCAGCCAGGTGTAAGTAACAAATTTAACCCATACCATATGAGAAGGGGATTTTAGCTTCTATCATAATTCCCCACCTCTACTTTTAAAATCATATCAATCTTTTGTATAACCTATGAATGATTTGGGATTGTATGGCAGTTATAGTAGGTTCCTTAAATGGCCCAATTTGTGATATTGCTACAATAAGGCAAACCAAGAAATCCACGTATGCAGTCCTTGAGCCAGTTAGATTATATTAATAAGATTGTATCCTGATCCAAAAAGGAAAATAAAAGACAATGACAACAACAACCAAACAACTCGGGAAGAACAAAAGACTTTAGTGCCAAACATGGAAGTAATCTATATCCACAGTTCCTGCCCACTTTTTTGACAAGTCAATGTAATCATAGGATTTTCACCCACAATCAATGGACAGGAAATATATTTTGGCCCAATGGGAACATGAGAGTTGTGCTCATTAACAAAATCAACATATTACAACTGGTTTAAATCCCCAGGAAGATTTTGTTCTTGTGAACCTGATAACCAAATATATGGATAAAGCCAGTAAAAAAAAAGAGGCATGCCATACCTTGTGACTCCACGATATATAGAAGCACCCCGAGAAAAGCCACTGCTCTTTCTGTATTGAAAGGAAATATGCTATTTTAATGCTACATTATCTATCCTATTCATCATAAAGGAAAAGAAGAAGAAGAAGAAGAAGAAGAAGAATTACAGATTATATAATCTATATCCTTAGTTGGTTCCTCTTTTTTCCACAAGTGATCTGATGGTCCCTACTATTGATTGACCATGGTCCAGGAATCTACTAAAAGCAGTATCCTTACTTCCACTAGTAGCCTGTATTTTGTGAAGAAACCCAGCAACGGTGCATATTCACGACTGAGGAAAGACCAATGACTGAATGGTTATGATCTTCTGATCTTTTGAGAATATTCCAGGCAATGTGGGGCCCATCAGTCTCGCTCGTGCAAACTGAAAACCAATTGGACATTCCTCCTGCTCAAGGATCATATAGTTCTTTTAAAGAAAAATCCACAGTACCTTCTAAGAGATGCAACGTATTCCTGCCTAGTCATGTGTTTCATCTCCTCTAATTCCTTTTCATAATTAGTTATCTGTGCAAGAAAAGAAAGCCTTTGAGATATAAATCAAAACTAACCCCCTTTTTATTAGAGCAAATAAAAAAAAAGAGCCAACTTACAGGAAAGTTAGTTGTTGTAGTTGAACCCCAGTACTTGAGAGCAGCCAAATCATAAGCCCTAGCTGCCTTCTCTTCTTTGTCATAGCCACCTAATCAAAGAAAAAAAAACCCTTGATTCCTCAATATACATATATGCTAAACAGACAGGGAAATGGAAACCTTAGAAGGATTCAAAACAGATAATGAAAAGAGTTGGGAAACTGAATCTTTTGCTTACCCAAATAAACTGCATGCATGTTGAAGAAGACACACCCAGAACATAAGAAATGACAAGAAAATAAATTGGAAAATGTCAATGCAAACGAAAGCTAGGTGTATTTGGAAAACAAAATATCAAATAGAAATTTCCCGAAATGAATAAGATGCAAACATACCCTGCCGACCCTTGCGAGTCTGTCCTTCTCTCCTACAACTATTATCCCACAGGTGAGCTTCATATCTACCAGTCCACCTGTGTCTGGAAAAAAAAAAAGTAAAAATAAAGAGAACAAAATAATTAGAAGTAAAAATAGAGAAATGCAATGAAGAATAGAAAATTCACATCCATTGTGTTTCACAGATAGGAAAAATGGTACTCATGTGGGCTTGTTTAGAAGTTCGTTATTTATTTATTTATTTGTAGATTTATATGGGTATCTGGAAACAAAGACAATCCCCACATAAAATGAAAATAAAATAAAATCAGAGAACAAATCAAACTAAAGTTTTTTTTTCTTTCTTTTTGCTATTAATTTTGTAAATGGTAAACGCAAAGCAAACCTTGTTACGCCGCGGTAGATAGATGTTCTCTGCCCAAACGTATCAATAGACTTCCGGGGCACAGCTTCTATAGCACCAGTCTGGCTATCAAGAACAGTTTTCTGCTTATTCTCGGCAGATGAACTCTCTCCTCCTGTCCCACTTGCAGCAAGAAGTGGCAATGGAGAGCTTGACTGGGACCCAGTACTCATCGAAAGTGACAATGTCTGTGCATTAGTTAGGGTTCCCGCATTCACCGCTGTACCACAGTTACTCCCTGGATCGTTCTTTTTCTCCATATGTGTTGGTACGGGCTGGTTCCTCAACCAGGTCTTGATCATCGACAATCCAATGGAATTGTTGCCGGTGGTAGACATTTCCGTTGTCGTGGCCGGAAGCTGCAGAGAGCAGTTCGAGAACATGTAATCCCCGGAATTATCGTATGACGGTGGAAGGCCGTTGCACCCAGGAAGCTTTTCTTCATGATCAGAGAATGAATGCCCACCAAGAAAATCCTCGAGCTTCGGTTCCTCATGGACTAGGGTTTGGTTGCCAGTGGAGCTGACCAGCATCGAAAGTTCAGAACTTGTCTTGAAGCTTGTATCACAGTTCATGGCCATGGCCTTCATGTTCCAATCTGCACAAAAAAAGGAGAGAGAGGATCAAAATCCAAAGAGGCTTTCTTTCTTACTTTTTCTTTTTTCCTCCTTTTAGTAGGATTCTAAAGATAACCCATGAAGGAAAGTAGATGAAGAGGAGATTCATAAATGATATTAACCTTGTTGGGGATGATGGGTTCTGTTGAATGCTTCTAAAATACCAAAATGGCCATCTGGTCTTAGGGCTGTCGAGTCCGATGCAAGGTCAAAGCAGTCGGTGGGGACATCGGCCCCTGAGACTTCGTCAGAGGTGAAGGCGATTCCGGAGCGGGATACTGAGTCACCCGAGATGAGTCGAGAGCCAGTGTGCGGAGCATGGTTTTGAGGCTGTGAAGGAAGTTCTTGAGGGGAGAGAGAGAAAGCCAACCAATTGTTCATAGAAGCCATTGAAGGTTGTTAGAAAGAAGAGGTTGTAGGAATAAGAGAAGAATACTGTATTTTGATGGGGTTTCTGTAAAATCAATGGAGAGGGAGGGCTGTGGTTCAGTTAGTGTATGAAAGAGAGATTGAAGCCATGAGCAAGGGAAGAATATGTAGGTAGCAGAGAGCTGGTCATTGGGGTCTGAAGAGAAGAAGAGGAAAGGTTAGAAAATGAGAGAAGACATTTTAACCTGAGTAAAACAGGATGTTTATATATAACTCTCTCTCTCTCTCTCTCTCTCTCTCTCTCTCCCCCCCCCCTATTATATTCTAATGCAATGACCCTTTAACGACAGATTGTGGTAAGGCTAAAAATAGCAAAGAAAATAGTAGGGCTGTAAATCGGTCAGCGGACCCGAAGGGGTACCCGGACCCAACCCATTCGGACGCGACCCAGACCCGACCCATTTGTTAAATGGTACGGGTCTGGGTCTCCAAGAACAGACCCAGTTGCTAAATGGGTCTGAGTCTGGTTTCCTTTATATTAGGCCCGACCTGACCTGACCCGATCCCATTTAGTAAGTGGGCGGGTTCGGTCTATGTTTCAAGGGACCTGTCTAGCCCAAACATTTCCGAACTTAGTTTTAAGCCTTGTAAAATGCTTGCATATTTGATCCAAACCCGACTCATTTATAAATGGGTCTAATGGGTTGACTCGGACCCGCCCATTTAGTAAAAGGGTTTGTGTCTAAAATTTGGACCTAGACCCGTTTAGTAAATGGGCGGGTCTGGTTTTGGCTAAACCTGCCCCGAACCTGACCATTTACAGCCCTAGAAAATAGGGTCTTCTCATAAAATAAAGCTCGAACTTAATTTTGTTGGTTAAAAAAGCTGGGTTTAACGTATGTGTGCCGATTTTTAAATGTCTACTTGCTCTCTCATGTCCTGGGATTTGAATAGGGAGGAAAGGCCACCAAATCAAGACCATCCATATCATATTGCTCATCATGGATGGACATTAGAGCTGGGCACAAACCAAGCCAGCTCGAAAGCTCGAATCGGATTGGTTTTATAAAGCTCGGCTTGGATTGGTTTGAATAGAAGTTCAAACCAAACCAAGCCTCGGTGTGAAACTCATTTGAAAAAACAAACCAAGCTCAAACTAGGGCAGTACCGGCTCGGCTTGGCTAGATTCAACTCGTAGATTGTAAACACACTGTTTCCTGTGGTGTGATCTACTTGAGCTTTGGATATGATTCCATTTTGAGATCATGTTCTCAAATGATATGTAAAAATCGATGGACAACATGGATAATACATATACATGATGACATGGATAATACATAATACATATACATATGGATGTAGATTGTTTCTTTGCACTTGTAAAATTATGCTTGTATACTTGTTTGGAAAAGGCTCTTACATGTTTGTTTTGAAGTCGGCATGAGGATGTTAAACATCATGTAGTAAGATACTTTTGTTTTTTTTCTAACTTTTTAAATTCTTTTCTATTTAAACAAACAAATAAAAAATAGAGCTGTTGCCACCTATTCGAACTCGGCCTAGACCGAATCAAAATTTTCGACCAAACCGATCCTGTTTCGAAGTAGATTTTTCTGGAGTAAACCAAACTCAAGCTGCATGGGTCAGCCCGAAGCCCAAATCGAGCTAATCCAAAAACTGGGGTGGTACAAGAACAAGCTAAACCAAACTAGGGCTTACTCGGCCCGACCCAAATTGTTGCCCACTTCTAATGGACATAAACCTAGAAACACACGGAAGAAACGATCCCTACCACGTTGGCAACCAAACGGATTGTTAAGAATAAGGTGTTCAGCGGCCCCATTTAACACCCAAAATCCAAGGGCCAAGATTGTTTAATTGATCGGTGTAAGTTTTGACTGTGAAGCGTGCACACATAAGGTGATCTCAATCACTCGGCTGTACCCACTCAAATGTAGTAGTCAGAATCCCAACTAAACAGGCAAACAAAGACCGTAGATATATATGTGCTGGGTAGGCTTCCTTTTGGTCTCTTTTGTTGTGATATTGTGGAGAGTGGTTCTGTATTAGGCTCAGTGCTTTTTTTTTTTTTCATTTTCCTGCTGCCTTTGCTGATTTGACTTAAAAGGAATTTTGGGTTTTGTACCCATACTTTGGAAGGTATCGATTGACAAAACATGCATCCCAAATGTGCAAAGCATCTGAGGTATTTAAAATCATGGACATGAATTTTCTTTCACTCCTTGATTTCGATATTAGGATCCTGCATAATTGGAATTAAGTCTAATTCTAATTTTGGCAACGCATGCATCCCAAGTAGGATTCACCACATTAAAGTTGCATTCTCGTGTTATTGCAATTAGCGGCTTATGTAGTATTTTTTTTTTTTTTTTTTCTGAAACTTATAATTGCATTTATGCATAGGAAACCTTAGGATTAGGATTAATTCAAAAACCTAAAGAAATATGGCTCTATCAAAAAAGGAGTATCTTTACCTAATCATAGATTTACATGCACCTGTTAACCCAAGTCATATCTCTAATACATTTCAACTATCTTTACCTAATCATAGATGTACATGCACACCTGGAGAGGCCTATTGTCATTTGCCTGACAAGCTGTGACAAAAAGCCCACACGCATACCCACGTCCACGACCATTTATTCAAACCGTGTTGGGCACTTGTCATTTCATGTCAGGAACCTGCACTTGCCCAACAACTCTTCATTGGCATTCTCCTGTGGGCATACCCTTCTCTCTCTGTGTACATATATAAATATATACATATATTTGAAAGACCCCTTCAAAACAACAACACCATCACTCTCTCCCATTCCATTCCTCCATACCACCCTTATTTTACTATTATCCCTTCATCCTAATAATCAAACTGCCCCCGCTGCAGCCGGGCTCTCTCTCTCTCTCTCTACCCTGCCCATATCATCATGCATGTATTCTCTGTATTGCACTCCCATAACATCATGCATGCATGTGTTCGATTTTCACAAGGAACAATTGATCGCTTTGAAAAGGAAATGACCCTCTTGTGATATGGAAAAATCGACAAGGTCGTTTTGCCTCCATCGCGACTAGGGTTCCAGCCGCTCTCGCCACCTAGTGGAGCCCACATGCTAGGTGGTCTAGTGATCGCGACCGTTCAATGTAAAGGAACTTTCAATGGCTCACATAGATCTCTAAAAACCAATGGATAGGATGATCAGTGAAACTTGATAGGGGGATAATAGTTCATGTACGGTGGTAACGCTAACATGAACGGTTCAAATAATCGGACTATCTCGGCATGTGGGCCCCAGTTGCTAGCAACACACGCTGGATCCTGAGCCACGACAGATGCAAAACGAACTCTATGCTACGTGCACCCCTAGATGAGGACACGAACCCTTGTCTTCCGGGTCTTGGGTGTTATTTCATTCCCAAACTTTAGAGACAGATTGGAAGGAAATCCAAAATCAAAGCATCCGAAGGAGTGAGATTCACCACAACTTCCTCTCATATAACAAATCCCTCCACTCATACTAGTCTGAGTACGGAGAGGGTGAAATTTACAAAGAGAGCATGGATTTTTTAATGGAAGGAAAGGATTTCAGAGAGAGAAAGAGAGAGAGAGAGAGAGAGAGGGAAAAAAAAATCAACTTGGTGGGTTCAAACCTCACTGTAAGTTTGACCGTCAAGAAAGGAATCAAAGAAGGTAAAACACATGGCTTCCTTCTTTTTTTTTTTTTTTATATATATATATATTTAAAGCCTGCACCACTGTAAAAATAAATGCTCTCGGTAATCTCATCATAATCATGCCCAACCTAGAGCAAGAGAGAGAGAGAGAGTACAGAGTGCATTGGAACCTTATCATGCACATTGTTGTATTTGGAGTTATGGATATTCGCATCACATATCTCAGCCATCCATTAGGTCCAGCATCTTCTTCTTCCACTATTGTACAAAAACTACATAATCGAATGATCTTGTATGTACCAGATAGGACCTATCTACCAGGAGAGATCTTGTACCTTCATTTTCAATTGCCGCTGATTGGACGGTTTGGATCATCCAATCAGTATGATTTCCTAAGGGCATCCTTTGAACAGTAAATTGGAACTAATGAACGGTCCAGATAGGTTATATGTACATCAAGGAGGCCACATGCAACTGTGTGCATGTGAAGGCTTCTCATTAGTGATTGCAACTTTTAACTCCAAAACCACTTACAGGGTTTTTACAAACCGCTTGGTTGGCTTACCCTAGTAGCATTCCACTGCGCATTGTGCGTACTACGCACCCCCTTTTCCTCTCTCTTCCACGTCAGCGTGCCGAATGATAGCCCTGATACATGGTACACTGACGTTTATAAAGCCAAAAGAAGGGTATGTGCATCAATCACAAGTGCCTATTTGTAGGATTTACCATTTTTATATCAGGCCGGAGTTATCCATATACCGTCATCACCACCCTTTAAAACTAGGGTTTTGGCCAAAATGTTCTTCACGCGTGGGAAATCACACGTGGGGAAGAGAAGCTTAAGAAGGTGCATGCACTTCATTCATGCAAGCAAAGCATGCATGTTAGGGTTACCACCGCATGCATGCCGAAATACGTTAGTGCACGTGCTTCTTTCTCCTTCAGGCACTCCTCTCAAACCCCAAGAGAAAGATAATTGAAAATTTTTTAAATGAACTCAAGGAAACAAAGGCTATCTCTAAGGTCCAACTGCAAATAAGAAAAAGGCATACCTTTTTATTCAAAAACTGGTTTTCAAACTGTATGAGTGGTTTTGGTAAGTGGGTTTTTGTAATAAGCGGTTTTGTATGTATGGTTTAAGCGGAAATGGCGGTTTTTTTGGTATTAGGGTTTTAGAGAGAGAGAGAGAAGGAATGGTGGTGGGAATAAGAAAAGGGGAGGAGGAGAAAAGGGCTCGGAGATTCATGAAAGGGTGCACCGTTTGGTTGGGGGACGGTGGTGAAAGGTGACCGACAGGTGGCGGTTGGTCGGTTCCCGGTTTCAGGTCGGCTTATTTAAAAAATAAGCGGGAAATTGTGAGTGGCCAACCTGTAGTGCTTGGGAGAGAACGACGTTGCTTTGAGGGAGAGTAAAACGCAAGGAAAGGAGGGAAAAGATAGGGAGCGTGTGGTCCCCTTGCACGTGGAAGCAAGTAACACGTGTGGGAAATTGGAGCTGTTCATCAGGGAGTCTGAAGTGTTTAGAGGCCAACTGAGAGAGAAATTGACCAATGGTGGGTATTCTATGAGCCGGTGGTGGCCCATCTGATAATTTGATCTGTTTCCATTTTTGATACATGGCATTCAGGGTGGTAATTGTTTGATGAGCGGCTGTGATCAATCACATCTATTCTTCGTGTCCACGTGTTAGGCACGCACGCATGCAAGGCCACAGAATAGCATTTCTGAAAAAAAAAAAAAAAAGACTGACTGATTCGATTCGTACCTCGATCCAAACGGTTCAAATAGTGGGCCCCATCGTAAATGAATAGACCATAGGTTACACTGAAATGGTTATCTAACTTCATGGTCAAAGTTACACGTGTTGCCCCTGGTATTGTGATCTAGACCATTGATCTTATGAACTAGAATATAAGGAATTTGTACATGTGGATCCCATAGCTCGGTGATCTAAGCCATCGATCTCGCTGGCATCCCCATATTTCTCAAATTAGACGATCCGAATCCTCATATCACTTTCCTAATCCATATCAAAGAGCATGGACCTTCCATGCATACGAGAAAATATTGGGACATCACCCATCCTCGCTGGGGCCCACCATATTAATTGTCTAAATCACAGAATGCATGCTTAGGGTTGATGATCAGTGATATCACAGTTTGGATACTACATTTATGCCACGTGTACGGTGGGTGCATGCACGAGTATGATCCAACATATACTGCCCGAGTAAGACCCAAATCATAAAAATAAAAAAAAATAAAAAAATTAAATATTTACAAGGAGTTTACCGAGTTACTAAGTGGTAATGAGGAAAATATTAAGAAAGGAGAAGGTCATTTTGCACGCTAAACGATTTTGTATTATTCAAACCCTGGAAACTGGCATTGCTTGGGAGAAATCAGCGGAGCCCCCGTGCCTCCTTGGAAAGAATACGTGAAATATTGCCATGCACAGATGCCGAGGTCTGTTCAATACAAAACTCTGGAGTTTTATCATCTTCTTAACTCTATGTACACTTGCTTTTGCAGTTTGGACTAGTGGGGTCCATTTTTTCAATGATCAGACCCATTGATCTGTTAGGATCCACAGATATGGACCAATTTCGAAGACTGGAGTGTAATGGCAGCCATTCATTGGCTTATTTTTCACTTGAATGTGGACGGTTAATGGGTTTCTCCTCTTAAGCTAGCGTCTATATGAGGGTTATAAATTCAAAGGTTATCAAGGGTGGGGCCTAACAGATTAATCGTCTGTCTTACTGAATGAAACATGGGCCCCACTTGTAAAAACCGAAAAAATAAGATGATCAGATATTTCTCAGTGCTGTACAGTTCCATTTAGGTTATCAGCTTTGGCTAACCGAGAAGAGTGGGGCCAGTAGTTTAGTGATCCAAACCGCTGATGGCCCATGCGCCAAAAATCTGCCGGATCGGAAGAGTCTAATCATCTAATAGGTGGTCAGCAAACAGACATTACCGAAAAGAATGTAGCACTTGAACTTAATCAGAAACAATGCCAAATATTGGATGGTTGAGATCTTGCAAGCTTGGGGAGCTCTTGTGCAGAGGCCATCCAACGTTATGCTAGTCTGCAGCTCGTCATAGAAGTTCTGTACAGCTCCATCTTTACCATACACGCAGCAAACACGTGTCGTGATGGGACTGTTTATCTGGCCACCCGAAATCTGCATAGGCCAAATCCAAAACGCAAGGTGATTAGTATGTGGTTGCCGTTCGATCAGTGCCAAGCAAAAGGAGCGGTCTGCATTCAACCAGGAAAACTCATTATGAGTGGATGGTGCGAGCTGTTCAAACACTCGGCCTATAGCCAATCCACGGAGTGACCAAACAGACCACGGCTCTGATTGCGACACGTCGCCACGTGTATCATGAGTACGGACCTGTATAGAACTATAGTGAGAGGGGCATGTTGAGGGAATTTGCATGGTGAGTTTTGATACATCGCAGCAGAATAAGCTGTAGCCTAGTCGCAAGTGAGTTGCCCCACCATATAAGTGGTTTCTACTTCAAATCTCAACCGCCCAAGTCGTGGGACCCACTTTTAAGATGAGTTATAAGCAAAAAAAAATTACACTAAAAGTGTTATAGCACCAGTCGATTGGTTAACATTTAATGGGCTGTAAAATGAAAGTTGATAAACCATCCCAATTCCACAAAAAAAAAAAAAAATGTCTATTGATCATAAGAAAGAACTATCTCATTAGTCTGATTTTGACCCATGACCAACCTACAGTGGGTCCCACTGTTTGGGCAGTTTGGATTTGAGGCATATGCCACGTGCATGGTGGGACAGCTCAGCTGTACACTAGTTCCATCGCGTACCACTACCCTACACCAACATTGGGGTGTGGTGTATTTGAAGGTGGGGTGTATAGAGAGAGAGAAAGAGAGAGAGAGAGAGAGAGAGAGAGAGAGAGAGAGAGGAGTTTAGGTTTGAATTGTTTAATGCATGCCTGTCTGGGATTGTCGCTGGTGAGACACTCTCCTAATCTAAAATCGAATCCTAGCAAACCCTAGGAATGCTCATCTTTATTGGATAATAATAAAATGATCTGTTCACAGGTGGAAACAGATTGGGATTCAAACCCGTTGAATTGGGGACCACCACCCCATTCCCAAATCAAATCCAGTTCTAGAAATTTCAAGTCATACATGTATTCCTTGATCCAATGGCCCAAATTGATCCTCTTTGCACGTGTACATGCACGTGCCCCTCCTCTGTATCTAAGCATACGTGCACCTGCTTATGTGACAGAGGAGTTCTTTGATACTCTCAAAGAGTGTTATGGATAACATGCAGGCACTCGCATTTGTACACGTGGCATTCGTACAGATGATGATACGTTGGGCCCTTTTGTGCATGTGATCCATGATACGATGCAAGTACATCGTATCATTTCTAGGCATGCATTCACATTCCCACAGTCGAGCATTTGCACTGTGATGGGTCATTTCTCCTTCCAAACACATGAAGAAGATTCATTGATGATAACATATTGAGACCTTTGGTACAAGTACACGCAAGTGCAGGGACAGCCCAAAACCGAGTGCACACTTCTGTGCAAGTGGACACATGGGCATGTATGTGATCTATATATATAACAGTCACTGAGTGATCACATGGGTTCAGAGGCATGGTAATTACAATACGTTCTAGCTCTGTGGGACCCACCATGCTGTATAAGTTCCACCCAACCCATCAAGATGTGCCCTATCATGGTAAACCTAGATCCTGAAATCCAGCCTAGTCCATAATTCAGGTGGGCCACAACAAAGGGAACAATGAGAGACATGGAAGAGAGTGACAAATCGTAAAAACTTGCAGATGGAATGTGGGTCCACACTGTTGAGTATATGCCATCCAACCAATTTATCAGATGCATCTCACCCAGATGAAGGGAGATGAGGAAACTCGGCGCTTCAAAACTTCAGGTGGGCCACACCGGCCTCTTGCATGTATAGTTCTTAGGTGTGATCGTACATTTCTTCCCGTGGTATATCTCACATGAGTTTTGGATCGGTATAATTCTTGACACGTGGGAAGACGTGTAAATGCGTTGAATCCCATTTTCACAAGGAGTGGATTAGCTGCTACCCGGGAACAGCTTAGTGGGTGTTACGCTAACAGTGCGGGGCCCACGTTAATGTATTTTTTTTGGTATATCCACTCCATCCATCTGTTTTTTCATCTCATTTTAGGACGGGATCCCAAACATTAAGAATATCCAATCTCAGGTGGACAATACCACTAGAAATAGTGATGAATGGCAATTAAAAACTTTTTGTGGGCCACAAAAGTTTTGGATCAAGCTGATCTTTATATTTTTACCTTTAACTTTGTCCTCTTGACATTATCCACAGGTGGGATGAAAAATAAACAATATGAAAACCTTACGATATATGGGCCCTTCGGAATTTTTTAATGGTGAGGCACTCAATCACCACTGTTTACTGTAGTGTGGTCCACCTGAGATTTTAATCTGCTTAATTTTCAGGGTCACAACCTAAAATGGGCTGGAGAAATGGATGGACAGCTTGGATATACAAAACATCAGCAAGGTGGGCCCCACTGTAAGGGTAACACCCACTAAGCAGTTACCCTAATCTGCTCCCAATTTCACCTGCCCCTCTCTCTCTCTCTCTCTCTCATGACAATGATAATCTCTCACATGCTTCTCCGCAACTTTTTCTACTCTTGAAATTGAAACTACCACATGCTTCTTGCAACCTTTTTCTCTGCCTGAATTATTGAAAGTTTTAGCAACTTGAAAGTCCATCCCTCACCCAAAATAAAGAATGCAATGTTATGTTCTCTATCTCTCTCTAATGTTCCAGTTTTCACATTGAGACAAAACCTCAATGTAGAGATGGTTTCATGGTATTGGGTTTTTATACAAGTTGTGGAAGGGTTGTTGAGGATTGAGCTTCTTGGGTTTTAGTCAAATTTACTGGACACCTTCTACCTGACATCAAACTCTCATTCCCAGGGTTTCTTTTCTCTTTTTATTTTTTTCTTGTCGTTGATCCCATCTTTATTGCTCCCAAAAATATCTTCTTTGGAGAATTCTCTCTAAGCTCACAAGCACGTCCACATCTCCCAAGCCGTTCATCAGGTGGGCTCCACATTTGCCAAAAAAAGGGTTGCATTGAAGAAACTTGTCCATGTCAACATTCAATACATGCATGGGTTGTAAGTTGGATGTTTGGCCGTCCAACTTGGTTCACATCCAACCTACACCAGTGCCCAACCTGATGAGTGGACTGCCTAATTTTTGGGCCAGGGGATCTCCATGGTGGGGCCCCCTCAGATATGCAACATGCATTTCAGGTTGGTACTGTGCCCACATGTTGAGGTCCATGTGGGCCCACCAAAACTCCTTTATTGGAAATATTATAATGAAGTTTTAGTACCCTTTGAAAATTTCCAAGGCTCAAATCATATGCAAGTGGGCCACCCTACTGGATACAGCAACTTCAATCTAACACCTTTTTAAGGGGACACTGAGGTGGTCATCATGCCAACGAAATTATATTATATTTTTTTTATATAAAAGAAAACTAATATTATATAAAATGCAAGGATAACCACCTCACGCTTCTTCATTTAAAAAATGCTGTATGCTTCCTGGGGTTGAATGTTCCTATGTTTGACTGGCTACAAAATGGAGGCCCTCACGTGACATTATCTCTTGCTTTTGCTTAACGAAGAAAGGGACAAAAGGGGCTTCGTCAATGAGAGGAATAAAGCTGAGATTCGAGGACTGCATGCAAGATAATACTCTTGTTTTTGAAAGATTTCCAGTCCTAACTTCCCGTATCTAACAATGGTTTGAATAATCAAAAGTCTCTCCTTACTCCTATTCTACAATGTGGAACATACTAAAATGGGTAGAGGTATGCTTGAATACATCCGGACGTATTGTAGTAGTATGATTCGATTTGGGTCATCTTCCAATGATCCAAACCGTTTACATGGCAAGTTTCACTTGGTATGGTGGGGAAAAAAAAAAAAAAAAAAACTAGTAAAAGCTCTCTGTTTGATTATTGCAACCATTTGATAATTTAGCTTTTTTTGCTCTAAAAATGAACCGTTACCATAATATTTGTATAATCAAAGGGTGGAAATATCGATCTAAGAGCTTTTTTGGGCATCCCCCATCCAATGGTTGCGCTATCAAATAAATGGTTTGGATCATTGTAAATAACCCAAATCTAACTGCTAGACTCCCAACCTATCTTATTATAATGTGTCAGGGTGTACTCGGAGCAAACCTCAAAAGTATAACCCTCTTAAAGCCATTGAATAAACAACTTTTAAGTCCAATTATATAAGGATGTTGCCTTGGACCATATGATAATTTGCTTTGCTTTTGGGTATGTACAAATGCATTTGCATTCACAACCAGGCAAACACATTGCTCTATGTGTTTCATCATCTCACTGGGCTGTGTCCCATTCAGTTACTTATCCGTGCCACCAAGGGTGCATTTGGGTGCCTTGAGTTAATCGGTTATTCTCGTCGGCTGCAGACCTGCCTGCTAGGATTAGGGGTCTTCTTTGTCTGGACAGAACGGGATTGGGGTACATTAGAAGACCCTAATATGGGGTTTTGGCTTCCGTTGTACTTTTGTAAGTGTGCGTTTGTAAGTGTGCAGATAGGATAGGTGGAGTCTCGTGTGACCTCCTCCCGAATGTCCATACTGCGTTTTTTCTATCAAAAAAAAAAAAAAAAAAAAAAAAAAATGGTCAGTTACACCCACGTCTTTGGGACAGTGGTAGACTGAATGAAGATAACCTCGTTTCGACACTGAGGTCCGGGTAACGACTCCCAACATGGGGGGTGGCAAGCAATGAAGTGTAACAGTGTGGGTGTGTGTACTAAGAGTGGAATGTGTGCAACTAACCCAAAAGAATAAAAAATAAATAAAACAAAGCTAATGGTCAGCTGGGATTGAGTTCCACAGAACACTGCATATGGCAGGTAGCTGGCTTCTTTCTACCCCTGGTAGAGACTAGCTGAAATGATACGAATCCTTTATTTATTTATTTATTTTTGGACAGGTGACATTCCCATCACGCTGGGCAATTGGAGTCTGGAAACTGTCTTTTTTTTTGCTTTCTTCATCAATTCCTGGTAGAGACTAGCTGAAATGATGGGGTTGTAACGTTCATGGATTTGGAAACAGATAATAAGGATATTTTTGCTTAGGGAATCCTGCAAAATCGGGATTTTAGTCCAATCTTGGTTTTGGCAAGCCCTATGCCCTCCGTGTCAGATTCTCGGTGCTCTAGCATGATTTTCCTCCATGTAATTATGATCACGGGAGTTTTTGTTTCTTAAAACTTCCAAATAGCAATTATGTAGAGGAAATCTTTGCTTGTAAAGTGTTGCAAATCTTCTTCTTTTTTTTTTTTCTTTTTTTTTTTTTTGTTAGTTATGCAACGTACCCACCCAGTTAACTGCGCAACACACCCACACGATTTGTCAATGACGCACCCACCCACCAGTAGGGTTAGTGTGTCTCCTTAGCAATCCAATGTAAGACCTGCTGTTGAAGTGCATAGGCGTATTCCAGCCAGGCTATCAGGCGAGACACTGGCAAATCTTGTTATCTCATAGAACCATGTACAAGAGTAAACTAGTGTTACTCACAAGCAACGTTAACTACTTGGCATTGAAAGCTCTTTCATCTGAATGAATTTTTGGTTTTAAAAAAAAAAAAATGGCATCGAAAGCTCACTCAATGCACATTGATCATCTGAAAATTTAATAGGTTTGATGCAAAGGGTATGGAATGCTCTGGGATCCAAGTTAGTTTTAATCCTGATTTTGCGAAATACCCTCTCATGATAAACCTTGAGGGAATGAAGATTTTCAAAAGTTCGGGTGTAATATCTATTGCTAGCTCTTAAAGAATGTGATAGTGGTGTATGCCATTCAAATTATGACGGTGAAAAGCTGAAGCTTTTTTTTTTTTTTTTTAACACACACACCCACACACACCACGATGGGTACTTGAACCCATGACCTTAGTATTGAAACTCTTGTGAATCTACCACTAAACCATGAGTAGGGACTCAAAAGCTACAGCATTGATGAAGGTGCAAAATCAAACTCTTGTGAAAAGCTACAGAATCTTTCTGGATTGCATGTACCTAATTCCCATAGGAATCTTTCAACTCAATTAGTTTTGTGCACTGTTAACCTTTGTGAATTATTTGTTGAATGTGAAATTTCTATTAAGCCATTCATAATAAATACATACATTATGTTTATAGTATACTAGAAATCGTAATTGAATTGCATTGTAAATGCGTGAAAACGTGATTATATACGTCATCATGAACTACATATTATTTCTTTGATTATTTGATATTGGAATGGTAGAGGTGTGGAATTTGGATTTTATGGGCCGAACAACAAATCGATAGCATGTTTGGATTGCCTCTTTGCCTAACCTGTTGAGGGTGCATGTTGAGATTGCAAAAGGTTCTCAATGTCTGAGCCACACGAGATCTGATCAATCCATTGATTAGCGAGCATATTAAAATTGCTCATTTGTATGCATGTCAGGGTTATTGCATTGCCAAATTGGTTGTGTAAGCATGTCAGGATTGTAAGAGGTTCTCAATTTCTAAGCCGTGCGAGATTATGGATTGGTTGTAGTACACGACTCGCTGGACCAATTAGGTGAGCATGTCAGAATTATAAAAGGCTCCTAATATCAGAGCCATGCAAGTTCCTAAAAAAACTATTTAACGACAAATAGTTGTGATAGATTATACCATAGATTACATTCATGTCACCATATCATCATAAATCATTCACAAAATCTCATATTCATTAACATTCTAACACTGTACCTTGATATCATATTTACCCTCTGTCTGTAATTCAATCATTCTATTATAACTCTCAGAATTCTCATGTGTTGAATGTGATCTCATTAAGCTTTTAACTCACCCAAATCATTACAAATTTTACGGGAGTTCAAAAAAGCCAAATATCTTAACGACCATTTTTATCAGAGCATCGCATTAGTTAGTTTTGGATTTATTTTGATTTATTTGAGCAAGTTGTAATAAAACTGAAAGTAGAGACTTATAAGTAATGATTGATGATAGTAATAGTAGATTTAATTTGTAGTTCGATTAAAAATTAATTTCGTATTTAGTTAATATGGTTTGGATGATATAGTGATGGTTTGGATGATTTAAACTAGCTTGATTAGACATTTATTAAATTAATGAGACTATAAAAAAATTAGTTCACACTCTTGAACTCAGGATAAGAGTCACTGTACTCAGGTTTTCAATTTCAAAGCGTGTATATATATATATATATATATATATATATATATATATATATATATATATATATATATATATATATATATATATATATGTGTGTGTGTGTGTGTGTGTGTGTGTGTGTGTGTGTGTGTGTCCAAAATGACTTATGGTCATCAAGATCAATGGCTAAGATTGACCTAATCACATCCACAAGTCAATGGATTAGGGAGCACATTGATTTTTCAGGGTATATATAACTCTAACAATCTCTCACTTACCTGCCCTAAAATCAATCAATGCTCGAATTTATCAAACATATATGTGGAATACAACTACTTAGGTAAGAGGATTAAGGAGTTATATTGATCCTCTCTAAGCCTATATTATTTCTTTAATCGCAGATCCTACTATCTCGTACACTCAACCATGTCCTACAAGTTTCACAATTATTATGCTCATCCATCATGCTTTTTACCTTGTGATCAATATCTAGTCTCCCAACACCAACAATTCTTTTAAGAACTTTCCAATCCACTAAAGTGTAAACACTTCTTGTGCACAGAGCATGGTTGGATCATCATGGAACTATCCAATATATTACACGCTAAACTAATTGTTACCATATGAGTGATATAATCAACTTGATAATACATCATTACAAGAAGCATATAAATCCACACAAATGAAACCAATTTCGATGTTTGTTCTAACATAAATGTCCTCTAACACCAAGACAGGGTCATCATAGTGTCCATTTCCTTCCACTAACAAAGACATGCATCTAAAGCCATTTCTTGTGTGCACCGTTGCATGTAAGGATCCTTGTCTTCAGATAATTAAATAAAGCCTTTGGGCATACATCCTTTATATGCACCTTTTGATTGGTATTATCTAAGTAACACTTGCATTCAATCATACCGTTATCATGGTTATATCTATATCACCATTCGGTGCTCACGATTAGGCGAAATAAAAATATGTCATTCAATCATCCATGCAGAACAAATGTGGAAGCCATTTTATACTCGTGATTCATCATATACCACTAAGTGATATAATTACAATCATCTCTCTCATCACTATTATCTAGCTCATAGGTGGTAAGAAATATGAAGATCAATGTTATGTGATTGATTATAACATAATGTGTATGTTCAAAATTTCATCTGATTAGACATCTCGATGAAGCATTAATACAAACTTATACTTGGATGTCTTTAGTGGAATTCATATGATTTCTAGATGGTGTCTCTCTTAAGTCTAAGGATGGAATCATGTATCATAGTCCAACCCTCGCATGGGATTCCTCATAGAGTACTGGAGACTGTCAATCACATAGCATCTCAATCACAAACCACACATATGATAACTACTAAGTGTAAGGCAGAGCTAATAAGGATAAGTCATATAAATCAATTTAATAAACAAATCCGTACAACCATTTCACAAATGAATGACTAATCATAACCAAATTTTATGGAAAAGCAGGTCCATAATGACCAAAGTATATCAATTCAGGCCATCGACCCTAAACTAGGTCCCCCTTTAGCACTACTCTATTACCATCCTCCTTGTCCTACACTGCTCCTTAGCTCCTAGCTAATGTATGTTGGTCTTCTAGCTCTTAGCTAATGTATGTTGGTCTTCTACTTCACTTTTCATCTTATCCCCTCTAACCTTCTGTTAAATCAAATTAGTAGCTTATTTAAGGTCACATTTTTTTTTTTATAGCAAAAGTCACTCCAATAGGATGATTTTAACCTTTGAATGGGGATAATTTCTTAAAATCGTGTGTCGTTTATGAGCCATAGATCACATGTTTAGAATTATTAAAACAAAGCCGTAGTTTGAAATCAAAAGCAATACTAAGTGGGATCTATCTATTAGATGTTTCAAGACGAAGAATGAAGCTATTTTGTTTCTCCACTAATCAATCTTGTCTATCCATTTTCCATGTTCTTAATCAAATACTTAGAATCATTTAGTTTTTTTTAAAAGAAATTTATTTACAGCGAAGGGATATACATTCAATCGGCCTGTTAAAGATGAAGAAGGAACGATGACCGGAAAGATCTGGAAAGCCGTTGGCAACGGCAATAAGGGGAAAAGTGATTTCAGCCTTTTTGTAGGCAATTTACCATATGAATGCTCGCCAGACGAAATTGGGGAGATTTTCAGCAGATATGGAAAAGTAACGGATGTCTACGTGCCTCTAAATGCCTCCTACTCACCTAGAGGATTCGCATTCGTTCGATTCCTATATGCGGAAGATGCGCACAAAGCCAAAGGGGTTCTCGATGGAAAACGCATTGCTGGGAGGATAGTCTTTGTCAAGGATGCTAGACCCAGGAGCCCATCCGAATCTAAACCCATTAGATTAGAACAGAGCCACACTTCCAAACAGGGTCCAGCTTCAGCTCCCATTCTTTCCCGATCTTTCGCTGAAGCAACTAAGGGGACAAGGAAGGATGAGGAGCAGGGAAAGATCTCGACGCAAATTTCGGTTGGAGATGCTGACGGCGACATCACCACTTGGGCAGATGAGGCTGCAGCCCTTAAAAAAAATGAGGGATTTGGAGTTAGCTATAGTGGCCACAGCTTCCGAGGCAGACCTATCCATCCTCAGGTTGACCGACAATCTCAGAACTTCAAGGTTTGTTTCGGCAGCGTTGGATCTGGCGAGAGTGTCGCCGACCAAATTCCTTATAGTTTTCAAGACGAGGCTGGACCTAGTAGATTTCTGTGCAGATGCGGCCCTCCATCAAAAGATGGGGATTCAGGACTTGGTTCCATGGAAACCAAGAAATGTATTGGGAGAGGATGGCATTTGGATGAGACTCTTTGGAATCCCGGCGCATGCGTGGATGGAATCGGTGATAGTGGATCTCGCAAACTACTTCGGATCGGTGGTTAAGGTCGACGGTTACGCGAGGTATGGCATTTTCCAGGTGTTTGCTAGAGTTAAAGTGGTGCTCAAACCGGGGGTGAACTTAAGAAGAATCCTTAAATTGATGGTCAATGGTGACGCATTTGCAATTTTTGCGGAGGTTGAACCGATCTCTGTGGAGGTGGGGCCATCTGAGGGGAATTCAATCAACTCTAGAAGGCAGGGAAGTCCACAAAACACAAAGGATTGGGTGGAGAAAAGCTTTTTCAAGAAATCTGAAGTATCCCGTCTTCGCACTCAAGGTGTTTGTCATTATGCACATGTGCAACGAGTTTCTGATCCAGTTCAAGACAAGGGTGACTATGCCCAGGTTCAAGAAGTTTGTGTTCTGAATCCACCTATAAATGCTTGTGAAGATGCCCTTGGGTAGGTTGTTACAGTTAGGGACCCCAGTTCAGATAGCGATTCTCCTAAGGATGCTTGTGAGAACATCCCAGTGCAAGTAATGTGCGGTCGGAATTCATTACTAGAGCATGGTGATAATGCTTCATTGCCGGTTGCCAGAAGCATAGATCCAGTTCGTGTTGTATGTGGCAACGCTCGAGAGGAGGATGGTGGCATCACCATTCCAGTTCAAGAAGCTGTTATGAATGATCAAGCTCAAGGAGCTAGTGAGAATGCTCTATTCAAAACAGCCTGTGTAGATGCCACAGTTCTGGTAGAAGGTGACTATTTTCCAATTCAAGATGACCAATGTGTGATTGCTGTGCAACCTGAGCTGGTGTACCAACAGGTAGTCATGCCAGAGGAGCTGCAAGTGGGGGTCTGTAACATGGCTCAGGCGAATATAATGCCTCCAGGTCCTCACCAAGAAGACTCAAATAACCTTCTCAGGAGGAGGTTGGATGTGGCTCAACCTCTGCCCTCTCCTCATAAGAATAATGCTGACGAAGCCAGAAAGCTGCAACAATGGGAGGCCACTGTCTCAGACATTCATCTGTTGTTTCAGTCAGATAACCGGTTGGGACAGAATGCGAGTTCGGAGATGGTGCAACCCCTCATCATTAAGCAGAGGTCTCTGTCCTTAGGATGCAGTCCTTTGGGATTTGGGAAGGAATGGGTGGTCATGAATGAATGTCCCCCGCAGGGTCCTGCCTTTGCGGAGGACCCCAACCACCTAACCTTGGAGGACACCCTTCTGGCGGATAAGTGTCTACGAGGCGACTTGCAACCTGCACAGGAGGAGCTAAGACCCGGGCTAAATCTAGCTGTTGACCTCTCTCCTTTCTTTGCTGATAGGTACTCATCGAAGGAACTCAGTACTAGTGTCGAATTGGGCAGGACAGGGGATCAAGTCATTCAATGCACCTCTATGACCCAGGAGAGTAGCAAAGCCAGCCAGTCCGAGGAAGATCTCAATGTAGATTCTGTACGTTGTACCTATGACGCGAGGGTGGTTCAAACACCAGAGGGGGTGACTCCAACAGTAGTTGACAGGATGGAGGTTTATGAGAAAACCAGATTACAGCTCGGAAACGGTGACATAGGTAAGAAGGCAGGCACCAGGAAGAATAGAATAGATAACACGGGGGTGAGGTGCGAAAGGTTGACTAGACTAAAACGCAGGGCTGTGAATTCAGGTTGTGTTACGGATGGATAACATTCTTGTGTGGAACGCTCGTGGAGTAGGAAATGATCCGACAATCAAGAAGATTAAACGCTATATGAGGGAGTATAAGCCTGGGATTGTGGTCATCATTGAACCCATGCTTAGAGATAGTAAAAGAGTTCGAACGGGTCTGAAAATTGGCTTTCACTCTTCGATATCTAATGATCGCGAGGGTGGAAAGATTTGGGTTTTCTTTGATAGCCCCCATCAGGTGGATTTCGTTTCTGCCTCCAGCCAAATGGTTACTTTGAAGGTGGCGAATCAGGGTACCAACAGCAAGGTGCTGATTTCTCTTGTTTATGCTAAATGCTCTGCCATTCGACGCAGGCTCCTGTGGCAGGACATTCTTGACCTGGCTACCATTACTCAGGAACCGTGGGCTCTCAGCGGGGATTTTAATGAAGTGGTTTACCAGTCTGAAAGATTGGGTGGCAGCAATCATGAAAGGGCAGGTTCGTCTGAATTTGCTGCAGCCATTAACCAAGCGGCTTTACTTGATGCTGGTTTTGTTGGGAACAAATTCACTTGGTGCAACAACCAGGGTGGTTCAAGGCGTGCATGGGCGAGATTGGACCGTACTCTTTGCAATGCAGAATGGCTTAACGTCTTCCCTACTTTTAAGGTGACACATCTGCCTCGTTTACAATCTGATCACTCTCCTATGCTCTTGTCCTTTCCGCCTGTGGAGCCTTCTTTTCCCAAACCTTTTCGTTTCCAGAGAATGTGGATCATGCATGACTCTTTCCTCCCCTTCGTCAAGTCGGCATGGGATTCTATGGAGGTGGCCAGCTTCTCCAATCCAATGTTTTCTCTGTCAGTCAAATTGAAATCCCTGAAACAGATGCTTAAAGATTGGAATAGGAACGTTTTTGGGAACCTCTTTAATCAGATTAAACAGGCTGAAACCTTAGTTCTTCAGGCGGAAGAGGCTATTCAATCAGACCCAGGGTAGCCTAACCAAAATTCCTTGCTTTCAGCGAAATACAAGCTGGCCCATCTGGAAATTATGGAAGAAATCTTCTGAAAGCAGAAGTCTAGAAACAGATGGTTAGAGGAGGGTGATAGGAATACCAAGTACTTCTATCACCTCACGAAAGTGCGTGCTAGGAGAGCCTCTATTTCGTCGATCCAAGCTGATGATGGGGAGAATTTATCTGATCAAGGCGCCATTAGAGAAGCAGCAGTTTCTCACTTCAGTAAGGTTTTCGAAGCTGAATCCTGTGAACAGCCAGGGGACCTCCTTGACGTTATCTCGCCTTGTATCTCTCTTCAGGACAACACAGAGCTGCTAAGAGTGCCATCCTTAGACGAAGTGAAGCTGGTTGTTGAATCTCTGCCTATTGACGCAGCGCCAGGGCCAGATGGTTTCCCTGGTTCTTTCTTCTCCTCTTGTTGGGATATCGTGGGGAAAGATGTCTTCTGTGCAGCAGTGCATCTTTTCCAGGGAGGAAGGATTCCTCGGGCTTTCACTTCTACTCTTATTGCTCTTAACCCCAAGGTCCCTTCTCCAGTGAAGTTCTCAGACTTTCGGCCGATAAGTCTTTGCAATTTTATTTATAAGGTCCTGTCCAAACTTATTGCCAACAGATTGCAGATCCTGCTGCCCAAGTTAGTCTCGAAGGAGCAGGGAGCTTTTGTCCAGGGCAGGTCGATAGCGGAAAGTATTGCCCTTGTTCAAGAAGCGGTCAGAGATATAGGAAGGAAGGTTCATGGTAGCAACGTTGTATTGAAGCTGGACATGGAAAAGGCTTATGACAGGGTTGAATGGAGCTTTCTTAAGGCAGTTCTTCTGAAGTTTGGTTTCAGCCAGGTTTGGGTCCGTTTGGTGGAGAAGTGTTGGTCGAACAGCTGGTTCTCTGTGCTGATTAATGGCCGAGCCTTAGGTTTCTTCAAGTCCTCTAGAGGTCTGAGGCAAGGAGATCCAATATCTCCAAGTCTTTTCATTCTGGCTGTAGAGGTGCTGAGTAGAGGAATCAGAAGGCTTCTTCAAAGGGGCTTTTGCCAGCCATATAAGGTCCATAGGGGATGCCCGCTCATCTCTCACATGTTGTTCGCTGACGACACGGTCCTCTTCCTAAATGGAAGCTCTCGATCGCTGAAGGTGACTATGGATTTCCTCTCTAAGTACCAAGCGGCATCTGGTCAAAAAATCAACAGAGCTAAGAGCGGTTGCTACGTGGCCACATGTCTATCAACTAACAGAGCAAGAGCTATTCAGCGTGCCTCCGGTATTGCAACGTCTTCTAATAGCTTTTTCTATCTTGGAGTACCAATTTTTCAGGGCAGATCAACGGCTTCTCATTTTCTTCCCATTTTAGAGAAGATTAGAAATCGGTTGTCTGGTTGGAAGGATCGCTGTTTATCGCAAGCAGCTAAAGTCACCTTGATTAAACATGTTTTAAGCAGTGTTCCGATTCACACGCTGGCAGCAGCGGACGTTCCAATCAGGACTATTTCTATGATGGAAAAATGTTTTGTGGATTTTTTTTGGGGCTGGAAGAATGGAAAGAAAAAGCTTCATTGGACCAGTTGGAAGAGAATCTCCCTGCCCAAGGAGGAAGGAGGCCTGGGGATGAAGCACCTTACAGAGGTCATGACCAGTTTTAGAATGAAGTTAGCTTGGGCTGCGTTCTTTTCTACTGAAGAGAGTATCTGGACTTCCTTCATGAAAGCCAAGTATAGGGAAGATTTCTCTACTTCTGATATTTCGGTTAGAAGCGGTCCTAGATCTCCATTCTGGAAAAGTGTCCTCAGGCTTCGTCCTGACCTCCAATCTCAGGCTCGGTGGCTGGTTGGTGTTCGCTCGCCTCAAGTGCAAGGCTGCGATGTAGTAATAATCTCGGTAAGACCGAGGTCGATCCACAGGGAAGGAAGTAAACAATTCCAACTATCCTAATAACTAGAATCAAAGAGGTTTGTGAAATTGATTTTTAACATAAAATAGAAAATCTAATAATGAAAAGATAACTAGAGCATCAAGGATTCACTTATAGCTCTTCTTAGATGCATAATTCGCTATGGTTTCTTACTTTCTCAACTAGAATCGACATTCCTGTCTATCTAGTCGGATGATAGAGCTGTTAAACCAAACAGTCTGTCATATGTAAGTTCTATGCATAGGATTCACTCAATGTAGGCTGAGCTGAGCATGCTCAATTGCATAGGTCATTCCCCTTTCCTATAAGTCCAGTTCACAATCATAATCATCCTCAAGTCCTCTCACAAGACAAGGCTAGATCAGGATTTGAACTGGATTTAAATCACAAGCACAGTCCATACATATTCCAGAAAAACAGAAAAATAGAACTTTGGTAGGAAGTCCCTTCATGAAGAGCTTAGTACTAGAGCGCACTCTGATTCCTCAGATCATACAGGTCTAGACCGTTGCAAACGAATTAAGAGGCTAAGTAATTCATCCAAACATCCGTGAGTCATCACAAGACTAAGAAAAATTACTTAAAAACTTGTATAAACTTCAAACCTTAGTTCATAATCATGAAAACCAATCTTAAAACCAATAAAACGAATTAAACAATCTAAGAAAACTATAAGGTTCACCTCTTAGCTCTAGCTAAGAGATTAGCTAATAAAAAGCATATTAAAAACTAGAACTAGAACTAAGAAAAGGAAGAAAAACTAGCTGGAGGAGGCTAGGAAGCCTCCTATGACTTGAACTCCTTGCTCCCCACGTCCTTGGTTGCCCTGGAATAGAAAAGAGCACCTCCTTTTATAGTGCAGCACTAGTACAGCAACATAGCAGAATTTGTTTCGCTTGGTACGGCTTAACCAATGGTCGGATTGCCTTCAAATTTGATTTGTAGCTTCCTTGTAATGTGATCTTCCTCATAGATGATTTAGATTTCCAAGATTATCCTCTGAATGGGCCCACCAATCACATCACCGACCGCCTCTCAAAATCGCGCACTTCGGGTACCTTCAGAACCAGTCATCTTGCTTTCAACGCTCCGGAGTGTACAGAGGTCGGATTGATCTCAAATTTTGAACATGAGTAGAAAACTTCCTCCTCTACATGATAGACGGATTAGATTGTCCAAAACGATCTCAGAATGTGGTCCGAAAATTAGAACAATTAGGGCTTTTATAAACTCTGCGCAGTTGGAGCTTTCTGGATGGTCCATCTTTCTTCAACCGGTACGACCAAACCACACACCCTTTTGATCTGAAACTTTTGTGGTTATTCATATATGGATGTGGTATAAAAGATGGTCAAAGTAGATTCTTCATATCATCAATGATGGGCCACCTGGACCGGCCCAGAGTGGAACAGCGAAATCTGGAACTTTCTGGACAGTTCGTATTGTTTTGGCCACCACGATCAATCCGTAGCTCCGATTGACACGAAACCACTTGGGTTAGTTCGGCGTCGAGCTCCTCTTCGACATGGATGTGTTGGATTTTTAAATATCATCAAGATCGGCCCAGAAAACTGGTCCGAAAAACCAGGTGCGGGAATACATTGCTGTTTTAGAAACTGGAATCTGAAACTTGCATGGCCGACCGGTCACGACCGGTCGGACAGGGCTGGCCGACCGGTCACGACCGGTCAGGCCCTCTTTGGCTTTACTCCAGCAAGCATGGCCGACCGGTCAAGACCGGTCGGGCTTCCTTGGCCGACCGGTCAAGACCGGTCGGTCTCTGTTTCTTCTTGTTTTCTTCCTTTCTTTCTTCTATTTTCTTCTTTCTTTGCTTCTTCCTTTGCTTCCTTCTTCCTTCAGCCCTCCTTGGGTCTTCATCCAAGGTTCTAAATCAGCTCTTTTGGTCATCAATTGGGCAAAGTAACTCTCATTCCTACAACCACAAAACATGTATTTGATTAGTCTTTAAATTATGAAAACCATGCATAATGAGTGATGAATTGGGGTTAAAATATGCACAATTAATAGCTCAACAGTTGGCAGCGGTGATTGTGATTTTTGGAAGG
The DNA here is from genome assembly GCA_003013855.2 of Liriodendron chinense. Lineage (NCBI taxonomy): Eukaryota > Viridiplantae > Streptophyta > Magnoliopsida > Magnoliales > Magnoliaceae > Liriodendron > Liriodendron chinense. Next base: position 45,660 of record PVNU02002687.1, on the reverse strand, counting down.
ACGATTGGAGTGGCCTTGGCTCTCTCTCCTCTTGGTCTATCAATCCTCTTCCCGATGACATGGTGCATCTTAAAGTCAAGGATTGTCTTGGACCAGATGGCGCCGTTCCAAACTCTCACTGGCAGTCTTTTCTCCCCCAAATTGTTCTAAATCACATCAACTCAGAAGGTTTCTGCACCTCAGAGAATCCAGACAGATGCATTTGGCCAATGAACCCATCTGGAGACTTCTCCGTGAAATCATCTTGGAACCTTTGTAGATCTTCTGCGGTGAGAAAAGAGTGGGCGAAGTGGGTCTGGCACTCTAAAATGCCTCCTAAAATTGCAGTGTTTTCTTGGAAACTCTTGCATAACGCAGTTCCGGTCGATGGCAGAATTCAGCTAAGAGGCATTCATCTGGCGTCTATGTGCGTCTGTTGCGGGGCTGACAAGAGGCCGAGCGTTGAAGACCTTGATCACCTGTTTGCTGCAGGGGATGTTGCATCAAAGGTTTGGTCTTTCTTCAGCAATGTTTTTGATATTGCCTTCGTTGAAGGCCAGCCTGCTTTGGGGAGGGCATTTCTTTGGTGGAGAGAGGCCTCTTCCAAGGACTGTCTCTCCACATTGAAGGGTATGCTTCCTAGCATCTGTTTCTGGGAAATCTGGTTGGAGAGGAATGAGCGTCGTTTTGACAGTCACTTCGGAAGTGTCGAGAGGATTATCTCTAAAATCAAATGGTGGCTTTCGTCCATTAGCCAGTCCCTCCCTCGCTCCAAAGCTTATCATCTCTCGGATCAAATGGCCCTTCAAGTGTTGGGGATTGAAGAGGGGCCCCCGAGGCTTAAATCTGTTTCTATCCTAAAATGGGAGAGGCCAATGGATGGTTGGGTTAAGATTAACGTTGATGGGTTAGCCCGAGGAAACCCGGGAGCCTCGGGTGGTGGTGGTATTTGTAGAGGAAGGAGTGGAAACTTCTTATTTGCTTTCTATACTGGTTATGGGCTGGGAACCAATGTCAGAGCAGAGAGTAAGGCGATAGTGGAAGGCATTTCGCTTTGCTTGGATCAAGGTTTTTCGAAAGTTGTTGTTGAAAGTGACTCCCAATCAGTGGTTAACTTCTTGAAAAAGAGCAGTCCAACCAATTGGTGTCTGTGGTATTGGTGGAACAGGGTTGCCTCTCTCTCCAAAAGGGTTGAAGTGATCATCTCTTATGCTCCTAGAGAGGTAAATGGAGTTGCCGATGGTTTGGCCCGGTTGGCTAGTGAGTCTCAATGCAAGAGAATTTTTGAAATCATTAGCGAGCTTCCTTCTTTTGTCCGTGGAGTTCTTCATCTTGACCGTATGGGATTGGGTTGTGTTAGGGAGGTTTGAAGTTTGCATGGCTGCTCCCTCCTTCTTTTGGTGTTCCCTCTCTTCGTTTGTGGGGTTCGTGAGGGGTTTGCGGAGGTTCTTTGGGCGCCTCCTCCTCCTCTTTGTTTATAGTAGTTTCAGCTTCGTTCGAGTGGGGTTGGGGCTTTTAGGGCTCCGTTGCTTAGTGGGTGGGGGTATAAGATAGGCGGTTTCCTTGTGTTTTTTGTAGCAAGGATCTGCCCGAATTGTAATTCGCCTTTTGTTAGTGCAATTGAAACTTTCTTTTGAAAAAAAAAAAAAAAAAAAAAAAAAAAAAAAAAAAATCGGCCTGTCAATACAAAAAACCGCAACAGGTTACCTATCATATACGATGCTAACACAACTAGCAAACTTACCCTTGGGACCCGTCACTTCTCCAAAAAAGTTCCCCAACCCTAGTTTGTCTAGAAAGAGACATCCGCAGATGTCGACAGGTATTTCTCTACCAGTCTAAAAAACTCTTTTTCTTTGAGAGTTGCTTCCTAGACGTGCCAAACTATCAACAACTCCATTAGCCTCTTTAGGCATGAAATGAATCATGGCCTTAACGCGATCTAAAAGGGAGGAAACTCGGGCCCACCAATACCAGAAGGCCTGGCTCGTAGGACGCTCCTTAGATAGGAGGACACGATGGTCTTGGAGTCACTCTCTAGCACTATGTTGGAGAAACCCTGAACAACGCAAAGCGAGATACCCTCCTCCAACACTTTCACCTCTGCTCAGACATTAGTTCCCAGCCCGTACCCATTGGAAAAAGCAAATAGGAACCTCACATCCGTGCTTTAGCATACACCTCCCTCTCCTTAAAGGCATGGGTTGCCCCTCGCGAACCCGTTGACATTAACCTTAACCAAGCCTTGTGGGGGCCTTAACCATTTCAGCAATTGCAACACCTGCGTTTTAAGTGAGGTCGGGGTAATATGAAGCATTTGGAAGGCTAACTGGGAAACCAGGCTCACCTCCTTGGCCAAAGGAAGGGAGGGGCTCAAGGATCTCATTCACCACGACCCTTTGGATTATTGAAGTTAGAAACCCGTGCCAATCTTCAAACTTTTGCGCATTCCGTTCCAGTCAAATCTCCCAAAAAATAAGGCTTGGAGCAATCCCTCTCAACGGGGACAAGCAATCCCCCGAGGAGGTGTCTCTCTACCATTGAGTAGCCCTGCCCATAGATGGCTACCCTCCATCATAGCGACACCAAAAATGGAGTTGAAGTACCTCCAAGCAGTCTCCACTAGCTCGCCATACACAAGCAGATTGTCGAGGTCCTCCCTAGCAGGTGGTTTATTTCCCAAACAACAAACACACCTCGAGACCATTGAGATACCCCTATGCTGAACATTATCGTCGATCAGCACTGCATTCGGCACCACCTTCACTACAAGAAATATGCGATATAACGGTAGATTTTAACAACGAAAGTACACATCTGCTGCTATAAGTACACAATTTACGGCGGTTACTATAAATCATTGTTGTAATTAGATAAATAACGTTGGTTACCAATATCTGCCGCTATAAACTGGTTTTCCCGCCCTTGCCATCATTCCCACTACTATTAATGATATATAGCGGCACACAAAAGCGACAGAACTTAATTTCTATCGCTGTAAACAAGATAAGTCCGCTGTTATATTATGAGTAAGATTGTGGCGAATTCTTTTTGCTGCCGCTGTAACTTTCAACATGCTGCCCAAATTTTTTAACCTCGAGCATCTGAATTGATCTATAACGGCAGAATATTCTGCCGGTATATAAAATTTTAGGGGCGGCGTGGTTTATCCATAGTAATAGGTTAAATGGTTGGATTAGGCCCATATTTATATTTAACGGTTGAATTAGGCTAATATTGAAATCTAATAGATGGATATAACTGATATAGGTTAGATTAAGCTGATATTAAAATTTGAGAGTTAGATTAGGCCCATATTGAAATCTAACGGTTAGATTAAGCTGGTATTGAAATTTAATAGTTGGATTAAGCGTGTATTGAAATTTAATGGTTATATTAAGCTGATATTGAAACCTAACAGTTGGATTAAGCTGATATAAAAATTTAATGGTCGGATTAGGCTGGTATTGAAGCACATATTGAAATGCAATGGTTAGATTAATCTGATATTAAAATCTAACGGCTAGATTAAGATTAAGCCGATATTGAAATCCAATGAAATTGAATTGAGCATATATTGAAGTATAACTGATGAATTTAGCTGATATTGAAATCCAGCACTTGGCCTATTATGCAGATATTGAAATCCAAGGGCTAAATTAAGCTTATTTTAATATCTAACGATTGGATTAAGTTGATATTGAAATCTAATGGTTAGATTAACTATTGGGTTAAGATGATATTGAAATCTAATGGTTGGATTAAAGTAAGCCCATATTTCTAACGGTCGGATTACCCTGAATTTGATATCCAATAGTTGGATTACCTTAATATTAAAATCCAACCATTGGATTAAGTTGATAATGAAATATAAGGGTTTGATTGTTAGATTGGACTAAGTGTTATTGAAATCGATTATGATGGATTATGCTGATACTGAAATATAACGGTTGGATTAAAGCTAACACATATTGAAATTCAACTGCTGGCTTAAGCTGATATTAAAATCTAACGGTTGAATTAACTTAATATTGAAATACAACGGTTAGATTAACCCGATATTGAAATCTAAAGGTTAGATTAACCTAATATTGAAAACCCACCATCGAATTAAGTTGATAATGAAATATAACGGTTAGATTATTAGATTGGACTAAGCTGATATAAAAATTCAAACATCGAATTACACTGATACTGAATTCAAGCGGTTGGATTAAAGCAAACTAATATTAAAATTCAATGGCCGGATTAATCTGATCTTAAAATCTAACGGTTGGATTAACTTGAATTTGAAATCCGACAGTTGGATTAACATAACATTAAAATCCAACCATCGAATTAAGTTGATAATGAAATCTAACAGTTGGATTGTTAGATCGGTCTAAGCTGATATAAAAATTCAAATATCGGATTACACAAATACTGAAATCTAATGGTTGGATTAAAGCTAGCCCATATTGAAATACAACGGTTGGTTTAAGCCGATATTGAAATCCAGTGGTTGGATTAACCTGATATTAAAATTCAACCATTGAATTAAGCTGATAATTTGAAATCTAATGGTTTGATTATTAGACTGGACTAAGTTATTATAAAAATCAAACCGTTGAATTACGTTGATACTGAAATCTAATGGTTGGATTAAAGCAATAACATATTGAAATCAAAGGGGTGGATTAAGCTGATATTAAAATCTAACAGTTAGATTAACCTAAGTTTGAAATTCAGTCGTTGGATTTCATAACCAATGGTTGAATTAAGTTAATATTGAAATCTAAAGGTTGGATTAACCTGAATTCGAGATTCGACATGTGGATTAACATGATATTAAAATCCAACCATCAAATTAAGCTAATATTAAAATCTAATGGTTGGATTGTTAAATCATTCTAAGCTGATATAAAAATCTATATATTGGATTACACTGATAATGAAATCTAGCGGTTAGCCCATATTGAAATCTAATGGTTGGATTAAAGCTAGCCCATATTGAAATGTAACGATTGGTTTAAGCTGATATTAAAATCTAGTGGTTTGATTAACCCGATATTGAAATCCAATGGTTGGCCGATTAACTTGATATTGAAATTCAACCATCAAATTAAGCTGATAATGAAGTCTAATGGTTAGATTGTTAAACTAGACTAAGTTGATATAGAAATCAAATTATTGGATTACATTGATATTGAAATTTAATAGTTGGATTAAAACAATCTTATATTGAAATCCAACGGGTGGATTAAGCTGATATTGAAATCTAACGGTCGGATTAACTAAGTTTGAAATCCAACCATTGGATTAACCTAATATGAAAATCCAACGGCCGGACTAAGCTAATATTGAAATCTAACGGTCGAATTTACCTGAATTTGAGATTTAACCGTTGGATTAACTTGATATTGAAATCTAATGGTTGGATTAATTTGATAATGAAATCTAATTGTTGGATTATTAGATCGGTCTAAGCTGGTATATAAATCCAACTGATGAATTACACTGATATATATTAAAATCTAGTGGTTGAATAAATCAAGCGCATATTGAAATCCAACAGCTAGATTAAGTGAATGTTGGAATCTAACGGCTAGATTAACCTGAGTTTGAAATCCAACTGTTGGAATAACTTGATATCGAAATCCAACCATCAGATTAAGCTAATAATGAAATCTAACGGTTTGATTGTTAAATTGGAGTAATCTAATATGGAAATCCAACTGTTGCATTACACTGATACTGAAATCTAACGGTTACATTAAAGCAAGCCCATATTGTAACCCAGTGGATGGATTAAGCTAATATTGAAATCTAACGATTAGATTAACCTGATATTAAAATCAAACGGTTAGATTAACCCGATATTGAAATCGAACGGTTGAATTAAGACGAGATTCAAATCTAATGGTTCGATTAAGCCGATATTCAAATCTAACAGTTTGATTAAGCCGATATTCAAATCTAATGATTGGATTAACCCGATATTTAAATTCAATGGTTAGATTACTTTTTAGACAATGGTAGACTGAGTGAAGATAACCTCGTTTCAACGTTGAGGTCTAGGTATCGATTCCCAACGTGGGTGGTGGCTAACATTGCATAGTGACTAACAGTGGAATGTGTGTCCTAATGTAAAAAAAGTAAATAAATAAATTAAAATAAAATTTTTTTTGTAGCGGTGAATAGAACTATTCGCCACCATAAATCATTATTTCCCCAAATTGCAAACCCTATTCTGTATTTCACTCTCTCACTCTCTCTCTCTCTCTTATTGTCGGTCGACTAGCGCTGATGCCCCCCTCCACCTCTCTCTCTCCCCCTTAATTTTATTTCAAATTACCGTCTTTATTCAAACTTCCAAACTTATTACAAATTGTCAATTTTGTTTTTCAAATTTTCACCAAATCTCGAATCTTTTCAAATTTATCCATTTCTTTTCAAAATGTTATTATTTTTCATACTTTTTAATTTTTTTCACAAAATTGTTTGGTTTAACGACGAACTTTATTCATCACTAATGTATAAAGTTTGGTTTGGTTTGGATGAATGCATGGACTTGTTGGATTGGATTTGGTCCTAACTAAACTTGAAGAAAACTAGCTAGCTATTTTCGAGTTTGGTTTAGATGAATGTATGAAGTTGTTGAAATGTATTCGGTATTAGCCGAACTTAAACATATCTAGCTAGCTTTTTTTAGTTTGGTTTCGATGAATGCATGGACTTGTTGAAATCTATTCAGTATTAACTGAACTTGAACATATATAGCTAACTAGTTGTTTCGAGTTTGGTTTAGATGAATGATGAGCTTATTAAATTTGATTCGGTCTTAGTCGAACTTGAATATAGATAGCTAGCCATTTTCAAGTTTGTTTGGTCTAATGAATGAACTTGTTCCATTTAGATGAATGCATGAACTTGTTGAATTTAGTTTGGTTTTAGGCGAACTTGAACTTAAGTAGCTAGTTGATTTTGATTTTAATTAGTTGAATGTATAAACTTGTTGAATTAGGTTCGAAGCTACCCAAACTTGAACGTAACTAGCTAGCTGGTTTCGAGTTTGGTTTGATGAATGCATGAACTTGTTGAATTCAATTCGGTTTTAGCCAAACTTAAACTTGGCTATCTAGCTGATTTCAAGTTTGATTGGTTGAATGCATGAACTTTTTGAATTCGATTTGGTTTTAGCCGAACTTGAACAAATCGAACCTAGTTGTTTCGAGTTTGGTTCGATGAATGCATGAACTTGTTGAAATCAGTTTAGTTTTAGCCAAGCTTGAACTTAGCTAGCTAACTAATTAATTTTAAGTTTGATTGGTTGAATACAAGAACTTGTTGAATTAGGTTCGGAGCTAGCCGATCTTGAACATAGCTAGCTAGCTAATTTTTATTTTGTTCGATGAATGCATGAACTCGTTAAATTTAGTTCGGTTTTAGCCAAACTTGAACTTAGCTAGCTAGATGATTTTGCGTTTGATTGGTTGAATACATGAATTTGTTGAATTAGGTTCAGTTTTAGCCGAACTTAAACAAATCGAACTTAGTTTTTTCAAGTTTGGTTCGATGAATGCATGAACTTGTTGAATTTAATTTGGTTTTAGACAAACTTGAACGTAGCTAGCTAGCTAATTTTTGTTTTATTTGATGAATGCATGAACTCATTGAATTCAGTTTGATTTTAGCCAAGGTTGAACTTAGCTAGCTAGATGATTTTGCGTTTGATTGGTTGAATACATGAACTTATTGAATTGGGTTCAGTTTTTGCCGAACTTTGAACAAATTGAACCTAGTTTTTTCAAGTTTGGTTTGATGAATGCATAAACTTTTTGAATTTAGTTTGGTTTTAGACGAACTTGAACTTAGCTAGCTAGATGATTTCGAGTTTGATTGGTTAAATGCACGAACTTGTTAAATTAGGTTCGGAACTAGTCGAGCTTGAACGTAGCTAGCTAGCTGATTTTGAGTTTTTTTTTCTTGTTGAATGCATGAACTTATTAAATTTGGTTCAATTTTAACCAAACTTGAACAGATCGAACCTAGCTATTTCGAGTTTTGTTCGATGAATGCATGAACTTGTTGAATTTAGTTCGGTTTTAGCCAAACTTAAACTTAGCTAACTAGCTAATTTTTAGTTTAATTGGTTGAATGCATGAACTTGTTAAATTCAGTTCAATTTTAGCTGAACTTGAACAAATCGAACCTAGCTGTTTCAAGTTTGGTTCAATGAATGCATGTACTTATTGAATTTGGTTTGCTTTTAGCCAAACTTGAATAAATTGAACCTACCTGTTTCGATTTTGGTTTGATGAATGTATGAACTTGTTGAATTGGGTTCAATTTTATCAAAACTAGAACTTAGCTAGCTAGCTAATTTTGAGTTTGATTTGTTGAATGCATGAACTTATTAAATTAGCTTTGGAGAGCTAATTGATTTCAAGTCTACCTCGATGAATGCATAAACTTGTTGAATTCAATTCGATTTTGGGCAAATTTAAAAATAACTAGCTATTTTGAGTTTGGTTTGGTTAAATGCATACACTTGTAGAATTTTTGTTCAGGTTGAGTCGGACTTAAGCATAACTAGCTGTTTTGACTTTAGTTTGGTTAAATGCGGTTTGGGTTGGGCTAAACTTGAACATAACTACCCATTTTGAGTTTGGTTTGGTTGAATGTGTGAACTTATTGAATTCAGTCGAGTTATGCTGAACATAAACATAACTAGCTGTTTTGAGTTTGGTTTGGTTGAATGCATGAACTTGTTGAATTCAATTTGGGTTTAGCCAAATTTGAACATACCTTTGAGCAGGCCGATGTAGAAGAAACTGAGGGAGCAAAATGGATGAACAAGAATCATGGTGAATCCTTAGTCTTTAAGCGGTTATTGTATACCCCAATGAAGGAAGTACACTCCTAACCTAATAATATTTTTCGTATGCAATGCACTGTGAACGGGAAGGTGTGTAACATCATCATCGACAATGGTAATAGTGAAAACATCGTATCCAACGTGACAGTGAACAAGTTACGACTGTCAACCACGAAGCATCCAACCCCATACGCCATTGGTTGGATCAAAAGGGTCAGTGAGACGAAGGTAACCAAAAAATGTTTAATTCCCTTTTCCCTTGACTAAAATTATAAAGATGGGGTGTTATGTGACATGGTTGACATGGAGGTCTGTCATATGTTGCTCGGTCGACCATGGCAGTCGGACCACGACATAACCTATCGTAGGCGAGACAATGTTTATATATTCATCAAAGATAGAAGGAAGATGATATTGGCACCTATGGCACTGAAGGGCCACCTTAAAGCTTCTAAAGTGGAGGGGAGTTCTCTCCTTGCCATATGGGAATTCATGGAAGAGTAAAAAAAAACTGGTGAGGTTTACTCCATGTTGGTAAAGGGTGAAGAATCAAAGTCTTCCAACATTCACCCGGCTCTGAAACCTTTGCTAGATGAATTTAGAGACTTATGGCCCAACGAACTCCCAAATGGTCTTCCGCCTATGAGGGATATTCATCATCACATTGATTTTATCCCTAGGGCTAGTTTGCCCAACCACCCATATTACCGGATGAGTCCAAAGGAATGTGAGATACTCCAAGGGCACGTAGAAAAACTGATTCGGAATGGTCTTTTGAGGAAAAGTACGAGCCCATGCATTGTGATGGCATTGTTAACTCTAAAGAAAGACGGGAGCTGGCGCATGTGTGTTGATAGCCGAGCCACCAATACGATAACAATCAAGTATTAGTTTCCAATACCTTGGTTATATAATATGCTTGATATGCTTAATGAAGCCAGGGTGTTTTCTAAACTCGACCTGAGAAGCGGATACCATTAAATTTGTATCCAACCAGGTGATGAATGGAAGACAACTTTTAACCAAGGAGGGGCTTTATGAATGGCTTGTTGTGCACTTTGGTCTATCAAATTCACCAAGTACTTTCATGTGCCTAATTTACCAAGTGTTAAAACTGTTCATTAGACATTTTGTAGTGGTGCATTTTGACGACATTCTAATCTATAGTCAAAATGAAACAGAGCACATGAATCACCTCAAACAGGTTCTTCAAGTGTTCCATGAGAATAAGTTATATATGAATTTAAAGAAGTGCAACTTCCTAACAGACCAATTGCTATTTTTTAGTTTTTTTTGTGTGTTGTCCACGGGCATCCATGTGGACGAGGGAAAGGTTCAGGCCATCCACAATAGGCCAACCCCGACAAACATCCACGAGGTGCAGAGTTTCCATGGACTAGCGACCTGTTACCGTGGGCTAATTATCTGGAATTTTAAAACCATCGTAGCACCCATTTATAAACTGTATGAAAAAGGGGCGTTTCAATGGACCAAAGAGGTCGATCGTAGTTTTACTGAGATCAAGCGGCATTTGTCTTTGACTCTGATCTTAGATCTACCAAGTTTTAATAAACTATTTGAAGTGGAATGCGACGCTTCATATGTGGGGATTGGAGTGGTGTTATCACAGGATGGCTGTAACGTCTCGCAAAATTTTCATATTAAACTCAAACACATACACAAGCGATACTGTCAGAAAATCGTATAATTCAATTAATTAAGCCTTTTAACCTAGGATCCTTAAAATTAGTAAAAATAAGATCAAATCGACGTTTCTGCTAATCGTGAAATATTCCTAGAAATGTCTTAATTATCTAAATAGTCTCTAAACCGTCCGTTGGTGGACCGTTAAGCACGAAGTTAAGGAAAATCGTCCGTCTTAGCAGGCTTGACGAACCTCGTGGGACATTGAGCTAAGACTATGAGGTAAATTGCTCAACTTTGAGCTTTAGTGGGTAACACATGTTATGTGTTAATATGCCTAGAACCTACCTAAAATTTAAGTGAATTCTGTCATTTAAACTTATGCGAAGTTATGGCTTTTGAGCTATTAGATTTTGATGAAACTTAGAATCTTAGTCTTGAATATTTCTCTGCAAGTATCTCTAAAGTCGCGGTCTCGATCAATGATCGGTGACTGTTAAATAAACTTGTTGTCGTAATTAACCTTTAATTGCTGCATCCAAAATTTGAATGATCATAGCCTTAGATGGATTTTCACTTGTAGCAACTATTTCATGAACTAGATGGGCCCGTATAGACCTAAGTGGGCCCCAAATAGTATAATCAACCTCCTATAAGGTTAGATAACTAACAACCAAGCTTCTAGGGCCATTTACACCACATCTAAAACTATAAATAGAGTCCATTTTGGCATTTCTTCTCCAAATCCGAATTTCTAGGGATTGGGAGAGAGAGAAATTGAGAGATAGAGAAGGAGAAGGAGAGGGAGATTGTGAGAGGTGAGTGCTTGTGTTAGTGTTCATCGCCTTGTGGGCGCTAGTGTTTCGATCGAGTTACACCACATTTGGAATTATAAATAGAGTTCATTTTGGCATTTCTCCTCCAAATCAGAATTTCTAGGGAATGGGAGAGAGAGAAATTGAGAGATAGAGAAGGAGAAGGAGAAGGAGAAGGAGAGGGAGATTGTGAGAGGTGAGTGCTTGTGTTAGTGTTCATCGCCTTGTGGGCGCTAGTGTTTCGATCGAGTTGTTGATTCCTTTATTTAAGTCGTCCTCTTTAGGATCGGAGGTAAGAACCACCTTCTACCCTTCGACCTTAGTTCTCTTAGTATTAAAATCTATTAATCTTACATGAAACCCTTCGATTGGTGTAGGAGTCACCGATTCTCCCAAAAGCCCTAACTTTAGTGCTCAAGAATCGAGAAACCCTACTCCTGAGTTGCGAACCATTCCTCTTAGGTTTCCTTTTATTAAACCATGATAGCCTCAATTAATGAATTCATGTTTGGCTATAGTTGTGTATGTTAGGATTGTTAAAAATATTATAATATAAAATGAAGTACTATACATGGTTGGTTTACTACATGTTTGATGAAATGCCCGAATGAATGAATTTTATGGTTGTTGAGCCTGATCATAATATATTACTTGTGGTTGTTGGATATGTGTTTTGGGATGAAATTATAATACATGTGATTTATTTATCTTGGCGGGATGTATTTATCAATATAGTTATAATATGATTAGGGATTTATCTTGCATGAGTTTGGTATTACAAATGCCTATGTAATTGGGTGGCAACCTTAGGTTGACCATCCTCGGCTTATTTAATTGCTCGAAGTTGAACACAAACGATCGACAATAGCTTAGAGTTATGCCAGCCGCTTGCACCCAATGTTAGCTTTCCCGGAGTTCTCTCTCGTCGATAGGATCAGCTTAATGTCAGACTGAACATATTTATGTTGTTTTTAAGTCACACCTTAAGGAATCTAGAGTACTATCATTCCCATTATGTGAAGTCCACTTTAAATTGTTAGTGCAACATAATCCACCAAGTCTCATGAGCCGGGCATGGTGGGTATGGGTCACCATGTCTGAGTTATCGGCCTACAAGGGTGACAAGCCTCCTCGTAGTGACCATTAAGCACCAATAGAGGTGACAAGCCTACCACATTGTAGAAGATTGGGCGACTAGCCCTTTCACCTTGATTGTGCGTGGCTAACGAGTCATTGCCTGACCATGTACCAGTGGGTGATAAGCCTAAATTTGGATCGAGGGTTACTGGTAATGATTGGCAACACAACGTAGGGAACCAGATGGCCCTAATTAGACTTGAGATACAATGATGATATCTTAGCTTTACCAATTTGTTGTTCGAATTAGCATTAATAAATATTTGGTTAATCATGCATAGTATGAGCATGACATGCTTACTTTGTGTAGGTGATGTTGGTGACAAGCCACATCACTATTTTCTTAAACAGTGATAGATGATGGTGTTTGGGGCATGCATCTACACATCATACCATTCATGCACTTAAGTAACTAAATTGGGAACTTGTTGTCTTGTATGATATCGTTACTTATGCTTGATTGTGATTGATAACATATGTAACTTAGGAGTAATGAAACCATTGATTTGATCACTCACTCCCATCTAGGATGGTGTTTTAAAACACCAACTAGACTATAATATCGATGCAGGTACCCTCGAGGCCGATGTGATAGAGTATGAGGACTTCGTTGAGGACGATTCATACTTCTAGTTTTTCGATAGACATGCTTAGTTGAGGCAGGTTATCTTTTTGTATATTTTGGAGCCGTAGGCTTAAATGTTATGCAATTATTTTTATTTATCATTGTGCAATGTATTTGAGGCCACTAGCTAAATAGATCCCGTGGTATGATGGAACAATAGTATATTTTTTAGATATTGGTTTAAACTTTTTAAATTATGTCGGTACTTCATCGCTTAATTGGACTCTTATTCAGGTTATGATGCCACTTTAACTAAAATCATGATAATCGCACTTCCGCATATGCATAAGTGACAAAGGTCAACTGATAGCCTTCTATAGTGAAAATCTCAATGATGCGATGAAGAAGTGGTTTATGTATGAGATTAAGCTATACCCCGTGGTATAAGCATTGTGACACTAGCGTCATTATCTCATCCAAAGGGAGTTTATCCTCTATAGTGACCATCAGGCTTTGAAATTTATTAATAGCTAAACTAATATGAATCGTGTGCATGACAGATGAATTTTATTCTTGCAGGAGTTCACATTTGTCTTGAAGCACAAATCAAGTCAGCAGAGTAAGGTGGTGGATGCACTAAGCCGTCAAACATCACTCCTCATAACAACGAGTAACGTGGTTGTCAGTTTTGAATGCCTCAAGGAACTGTATAACGAAGACGAGAACTTTGGTGAAGCATGGGTTAAACGCAATGAGAGTCACCTGAGCGATTTCCACATTCAAGATGATTTCCTCTTCAAAGGAAATCAGCTTTATATTCTCGAACGCTGAGGGATCAGATCCTACTTGAACTTCATGGTGGGGGTCTTAGTGGTCACCTAGGATTGGACAAGACCAAAGCTTTAGTGGAAGAAAGATATTATTAGCCACATCTTTTATATAATTTAGAACGAGTAGTCTAATTGTGCCACATTTACCAATCATCCAAGGGTCACTCACAAAATACGGGCCTTTACACCCTGTTGCCTATTCCTGATGTGACCCCTAGGAGGATATATATATTGACTTTGTGTTGGGTCTCCCACAAATACAATGCGGCATGGACTCTGTGTTCGTGGTGGTATACTGATTTTCCAAGATGGCGCATTTCATTCCATGTAAGAAAAAAAACGATGCGAGGAATGCGCCGAACCTATTCTTTAAGAAGATTGTGAGGTTACATGGGATTTCCAAGACAATCACTTCCGACCGTGATACAAAGTTCATAAGTCACTTTTAGTAGACTTTGTGGACTCGATTTGGAACACAACTTCAGTTTAGTAGTGCATATCATCCGCAGACTGACGGTCAAACTAAGGTGGCGAACCATACTCTGGGCAATCTTATTCATTGTATTTCTAGTGAGAAGCCAAAGCAGTGAGACTTAGCCCTGTCTCAAGATGAATTTGCATTCAACAATATAGTGAATTTCTCAACAAGGAAGTCTCCTTTCCAGATCATCTACAGACGAGTGCCTTGCCACACGTTGGATTTGGTTCCATTACCATAGATCCCGGCATGAGCATTGCAACTAAACATATGATGGAAAGTATAATGCCCCAAAATTTCGGTTCTCGTGGACAACACGATGGGCCGAGTTTTCAGGTGTTAACTGGAATGTGTTAAGGATATATTTTCACACATTCATCTTTATTTCCCACATTTGTGGCATTCATAGTAAAATGACGAAATTCAAGGTTTTTATTCGAAGTTTTTCTACTCTACGTTATCAACATAATGTCCTTAAATCATACCAATTACATAATATTCTACTTTCTAGTTTCCATGGTAGGCCTATTACAAGTTACATGAAAATAAATTTATTATACAAACACAATAAACATAATCTATTTTCAAGCCGCTTTGGCTTCATCATTCGTCATTAGCCGCCATGAAACTTCATACACTTCAATCTGTATGTCGAGTTTGTCTAATGGATCATCACCTACAACAATCTGGTGGTGTTTTATAACACCGTCCTAGGAGGGAGTGAGTTGCTCGCGATCAACTCAGCGAGGGTTACCCCTTAAGATTAGTATAATAATATCCAAACATAATCATATCCAACCAAAACATACATGAGAAAAATCTTATTTAATGCAATGCATGATATGCATGCTCTGGCTAAGGTACCCTGACCAGATGAGACGAGACTTATTCCAACTCTTTTCACCAGCCACTAGTCACCAGAGTCCACGATGAAGCGGGTAATTCTACAACTTCATGTCAACAAACCCAGCTAATGGAGGTGATGGCCACCCATCCCCCTACCACAAGCTAACGCCGCAGCGCCCGCAGGGCTGACCCACCAGGTCGGGTCCAGTGAATGCATGATTAGTTTCACCTTTAATTAAGCAAGTTTAGCACCCAGCCAATTAAACAATGTTCACGGCTAATGACCACTCCTTACCCCAATTAGTTCAAGGAAGCTCAAGGTCACTATGGGGGGCTCGTCACCCAGCATAGGCCGACAGCTCAGGCTTAGTGTCTCATACCACCAACCCTGGCTCATGAAACTTCTCAAAGCATCCACCATGGGTAACATATCAAATAAGGATCCCTTAGCATGTATCCAACAATGCACATGGTAGTGTCAAACTCAGCATTATGGCATATACAACCAACAACACATCCACGGTAATGCTAACACTTAATCCTCAATGTCAAGGCATATCATCCAATAATACATATGGTGATGCCAATTCTTACTACAACTAATAAGGCATGTTTATAAAAAAAACATATCCACATGGTAATTTCAACATAACAAGGCCTCATACGGGCTTCATCTTTTAACATCAAACGGTTATATCAGTACGAGGGGCATTCATTAACGTAACATCCATATACATAATCTCATAGCAAACAACATATTAATCATCATGAGCATGTAACAACGTAAATCAAGCATTGTCTCTACATAAGCATGTACATCATCACAATTCCTTTTCCAACCATTTAAGAATAATTCTTACATCAAAATTCAGCGTACACAACAAGGAATACCATACAATTCATAATCACATGAAGAGATTTTAACAAGCACAGTTTCAAGGAATCACACAACAAAACCCTGATTTTCTAAACGTAAAATTCGATATTAATGTAGCTAGGCTTAAAGGAAATCCTCACCTTAGAGATTGGCTGATTTGAGACGTTGTTAGAGCTATAAAACCAAGCTTAGATCCAAACCTACGTCGTTTAACAGAAAAACATGAACTTATGGTGTAGATCGATAGGTTTTCTTTACTATGATCATCTAGAGTTAGAACTACACCTAGGGTTAGGATTGGGGCTGGATTTAAGAAACAAAACCATGGTTGTATGAGTGTATCTCCCACAAGAGCGGCTTACTTGCAAGAATACAGTTAAGTCGACCTAGCTCAACTCGATGAACCTTCCTTCTCTCTCTTCCCTTCCTTCTTCTCTTTCTTCTCTTCTTCTTCTTCTTCGTCTTCTTCTGAAAAAGAGCTGTCAACAAGAACAGCAGCACAGGCAGCACACACACACACACACTCTCTCTCTCTCATGTTCTCTCTCTATCTCTCTCTAGACAATCTCTCTCTCTCTCACGTTTTCTCTTTCTCCTCACGGTCTCTCTCTCTCTCTCACGTTTTCTCTTTCTCCTCACGGTCTCTCTCTCTCTCTCTCTCTCTCTCTCTATCCAGTTTCCTGGTTCGAGTGGGAGACTTGGGTTTGGCTTTGGAAAGGGTTTGGATGGTTTGAAAACCGTTAAGATGGCTGGTGGGGTCCATAGGAGTCTTGATAAGACAATCTCGTATGATCATAGAAAGCAGGAACTCAGATGATGGTGGTTCTTGGTTTCTTTGGCTAAGAACAATGATCTGGAGCAGGCTACAAGATCAATGAACGGCTGGAAGGTTTGGATGGACTGACTTCGGGTAGCGTACGAACCTGCTAAACGATTTGCATCATTGAAGTAGGACCCACTTGGAGGACGGCAAGGAGCATCATCGTCGAAAGCAACATCCGCTATTACAGCAGACGTGGAAAAGAAGACGTCTTCTTAAAATTTTTATTTTTTTATTTTTATATCATGCATGTACACGGGCGATTTTTGTTGCCCTCACTAGTGGGGTCCCCTCCAAGTGGATCGAGATCATTTGCTCCATCTAGTAGGTGGGAAACACAAAATAACTGTTGACGAGAAAAATTAGATAGATCCGATTTAAGGTGGGCCACTTATGGTCCGATTTCTGATTAGGGCATTTGTAGGATGATCGGAGGGCTGAAATTCAACATGTGTGGTTAAAATGTGCCCAAAAGCTCATATATGAATATTTGCGTGAAGATGATCATAAAAAACTATCATACTTACAAAGGGCGGTTTAACTTAAGTTTAACTAATTACATTTTCGTAATTATCTAAAAACTATAAGATTTTCAAAATCCGATCTATCTATGACGTTTATGGGATCATTCTAAGCAACTTTTGTAAAGGGTCCCCTATCAGATCTCCTACAAATGATCCGTTGTTTTCAAAATAAGATAAACGCTTGATATTTTAGTTAAAATAAAATCGATAAAAATTCTGGAAAATTCTCGATTAAATCCTAAAAATCAGGGGCATTACAGAAAGGATAACTGGAATTCATGAATATGTACTGAACAAGCTAAAGGAAACGAATAAAAAGTACAAGCAAGACACTAACAAGGATCAACGTGCGAAGGTTTTCGAAGTTGGTGATCAGGTTATGGTTTATCTGAGGATGGAACATTTTCTTACTGAGACCTACAACAAGTTAAAGCACAAAAACATTGGACCGGTGCCGATCCTGTGTAAGATTAACAACAATCCATATGTTGTTAACCTTTTAGACGAGTTCGAGATATCAACGACGTTTAATGTTACTGATTGGTATGAGTATCACAAGCCGATAATGAAACAGTTCCTTTCAAGTAGAGGCACTACAAGAAATTCCATTTTTACCGACGAAATAATTCGTCGGTTTTTAGACGAATTTCGTCGGGAAAATTTCGTCGAGAAATGTTTTTCCCGACGAAATTTTCCACAACTAAAATCGTCACAAAAAGGCCATCGGTAAAGGCTTTTCCTGACGAAAAAATGTTTCGTAGGCAATAATAAAATCATTACCGACGAAAAAAATCGTTAGAAAAACTTATGATTTTTAGTCGGGAAAAAATGTGATTCGTCAGTAAGAAAACTTTTCTTGACGAAACTTTTCATAGGTGAACACTTTTACCTACGAAAATTTTCATCAGGAAAGGTTTTTCCCTACGAAAACTTTACTCGGGAAAGGTTTTCACCTACGAAAAAATTCGTCAGGAAAAAACTTTACCTACAAAAGGTTTCATCGGTAAAAGTTTTTATCTACGAAAAAACCCGTCGGTAAAGGTTTTTACCTAAAAATCCATCGGTAAAAGTTTTTATCTACAAAAAAATCTCTCGGTAAAGGTTTTTACCTATAAAAAAATTCGTCAGTAAAAGTTTTACAAACTTTTTACCAACGAAAAATTCCATCGGTAAAAACTTTTCCATGTTTTTTTACCAATGAACAATTTTGTCGGTAACAGTATTCCCTTTCCCGGTTCCATTTGTTTTCAAAATTCAGGAAACAATTCCTGATATACACCTGTAAATAAACCTACTATAATACATTTTTATCCTATTCACATCCACATAGATACGAACAAACACAAACTACACCATCCATACACAAATAATCCATTCCACATCTACAAACAACCAACATTCGTCCACGCACAAATACATATAAGTTAACATTCGTATATTAAAAAAAGAATCAGAAGATGAAGGAGGAGGTGGTGGGGCATCGGTACCAAAGCGTGCAGCGAGAGCTTGAAACATCTCCAGCATCCGTCGCTCATGCTCCAGCCGCAACTCCTCAATCCTCCCCTCCTGCTCCTCCCGTCGCCTCTCCTCCTCCTCCCTACACCTCTGCTCCTCCTCCCTCTGCCTCTCCAGTTGCTCTCTAATCTCATCGACGACGACCTGTAGCTGCTGAACCTCTCTCTCTGCGATATCAGCTCGGCGTAGAGCGCTCTCACCAGCTACGGATCGGCTGGAGCCACCTCTAGTGGGTGCCATGAGCTTGGTACCATGGCCAAGCCCACACACATATCCAGAACGAGTGTCAAGCACCTCGCTCAGGATTTCTGGCTCTCTCCGCTGACTACCATCGGGAGTAGGCTGACTACGTATGGTGTCCATCGCCGCCTGTAATGAAAACATATGAAATTGCATAAAAAATGACATGAATGACATTATTATCAATCAATGGGCAATTAAATTTTACAAAGTAAAGATTTTTACCTAATGCTCACTAGCTTTAGGATGAACCTAAGATCCCGTCGCCTGCCGACAGTGAGTCCCTCTGTAGAGGTCATTGGTCCAGGCTCCTGGCCAGTGATGGAATCTCGCTGCGCAATTATTCGCTCGCCTCAATTGTAAGGCTGCGATGTAGTAATAAATCTCGGTAAGACCGAAGTCGATCCACAGGGAAAGAGGTAAACAATTCCAAGTACTCTAATAACTAGAATCTAAGAAGTTTGAGAAGATAGTTTTTCACATAAAATAGAAAAATCTGTAATTAAGAAGAACTAAAGCATCAAGGATCCACTTGTAGTAGTCCAATGCCAATCCATTCATCCAAGTACAACACAATTAGAATCAAAGTCCTATCCCTCATCTAATTGGAAGATATAGCATTCAAGCACAAACAGTCCCACTTAAATCTGGAAATCAGATTTCTAGTTCTAATGGAGCACATAGAACTTGAACTTGTAGCCTTCGGAGTAACAGCCATGCCTATGGACTATGGCATGCTCAAGGGTTACTACAATTCAAATTCAAACAACCCAATCATGGTAATTTCAGAGAATTGCAAGGAACTCATGTCCGGAGTACACAAACTCTCACAATTCATCTAAAAATCCAAACTTTATTCAAACTAGAACTTCAAAATTCAAAATTAAAAAAAGGGTACTTGAAATAAAAGAATTAAAGCATTGGAACCAACTACAAATTTCACCTCTAGCTCTAGCTAAGAGGTTAGTTAAGGAAAAGCATATTAAAACTAGAACTAGAACTAAGAAAGGAAGAAAAACTAGCTGGAGGAGGCTAGGAAGCCTCTTATGACTTGAACTCCTTGCTTCCCATGTCCTTGCTTGATTTGGAATAGAAGAGAGCACCTCCTTTTATAGTGCAGTAATAGTACAGCAACATAGCAGAATTTGTTTCGCTTGGTACGGCTTAACCAATGGTCAGATTGCCTTCAAATTTGGTTTGTAGCTTCCTTGTAATGTGATCTTCCAAATAGATGATTTAGATTTCCAAGATTATCCTCTGAATGGGCCCACCAATCACATCACCTACCGCCTCTCAAAATCGCGCACTTTGGGTACCTTCAGAACCAGTCATCTTGCTTTCAACGCTCCGGAGTGTACAGAGGTCGGATTGATCTCAAATTTTGAAAATTGGTAGAAAACTTCCTCCTATACATGATGGATGGATTAGATTGTCCAAAAAAATTTCAAATTATGGTCCGAAAATTAGAACACTTAGGGCTTTTATAAACTCTGCGCAGTTGGATCTTTCTGGATGGTCCATCTTTCTTCAACCGGTACGATCAAACCACACATTCTTTTGATCTGAAACTTTTGTGGTTATTCACATATGGATGTGGTCTAAAAGATGGTCAAAGTAGATTCTTCATATCATCAATGATGGGTCACCTGGACCGGCCCAGAGTGGAACAGAGAAATCTGGAACTTTCTGGACAGTTCGTATTGTTTTGGCCACCACGGTCAATCCGTAGCTCCGATCAACACGAAACCACTTGGGTTAGTTCGGCGTCGATCTCCTCTTCGACATGGATGTATTGGATTTCCAAATATCATCAAAATGGGCCCAAAAAACTGGTCCAAAAAATCAGACACGGGAATACCTTGGTGTTTTAGAATCTGAAAGTTGAACTTGCATGGCCGACCGGTCATGACCGGTCGGACACTGGTCTAGACCTGCCTTGCAGATGTCCAGGGAGTGCATCTGACCGGTCTTGACTGGTCGGGCCTTCTTGGCCGACCGGTCTTGACCGGTCGGACCCAGTTTTGCCTTTTTCTTCTTTCTTTTCTTCTCTCCTTCCTCTATCTTTGCTTTCTTCTTTCTTTGGTCCACCTTGGGCCTTCATCAAAGGCTCCTAAACATGGTCTTTTGGTCTCCAATTGGGTTAAGTCCACTCTCATCCCTACAATCACAAAACATGCATTAGATGGGCCTTTTAATCATGAAAATCATGTATACTATGTCATGTAGTGGGCAATGCAATGTATAAATTGGAGGTTCAACAGCAATCGAAAGGAAATAAGACTTATAATAAATACCAATCAAAATAATATATTAACTTAATAATCATCAATAATTTCTCACCATGTCGTAACGATGTCGTACAAATGACTTTGAACTAGCTACGTGGTTCACTTATAACTTTTTCCTGTTCGCAGAATTTATTCAACTTCTCTTCTAAACACATTATACAAAATACATTGCTATTAATTGCGAATTTAATTGTTACCTTAAGATATCGTTAATTTGTAAATATTACTTGAAAAGCCTCCGACGAAAATCCCTCGCAGAGTATCCGCCAGTCGTCTGTAGTCACATGCGGCGGTGCGGACAGTACGGCCTCATCGTGCGTCCTACACCGCTTGTACCGCTGGTGTAACTCTCCACGTTACTCCTTGAACCGCTCTCTGATCATGTCGTCGACGGCATAAGAAATGTAAGGAACATTCAAATCGAAGACAAATTTATCCTGCAGTTTCCTAAATAATATATTAAGGCAATAAACTTATTAAGAATAGGACTTACCGTAAATGAACTTTCATAAAAGAAAATTTCAATTTACTAAAATTTACCTGAAGACGCTAACGGATGAGTTGTCGCACATCATCTGTCACGTCAGTCCAACGGGGGGTGGTGGTGGGGATCAGAGATTGGCATAGGACACCGACCTCAGACGTAAACAGTCTGGCACTGTCCCCAACAGGTCCAAGGCATTCTTGTGGGAACTTACCGCCACCCTACCCTCACGCGTAAGTCGCTCTAAAACAAGTCCACGTCCTCATCGGCTGGTAGAAAATGCTGTCGCGAAAAGAAATATGTAAGTAACAATATAAATAAAAATCACTAAATAAATGTCTAGACTTACATGCAGTGCCCGATGTATGCTAAAGCGAAGGATCAGACACCTGTGATGCACCGTGCGACGTCGATGCTGTCTGCGTCGCATCACGGGTGGAAGGGGTAGATCCAGTGCGCGAACAACTTGATCTCCCACCTGGTGCCATGACTGAATATGTCTGAAATACAAACTTATAAATTTAAACAATGTCAATGCAAGTTTATGACATCAATATAATAAACACATTAAACTTTACAGTCCAAGTAGTGTTCATGGTAGAATGAATTTGTGCTTATGCTTAGAGACATGATAAAAATATGATTAGACCATTACATTATAATGCAAGCAGAATATAATAAAACCATAAACAGAATATAAAAGTTAAAAAATCCATTACACATTGTCATTCTATATTAAATACATATATTTCATTGTAATACAAATCAATTTCGGATCAACTATCCGAAATACTCCCTGCGTAAATTATCGTACGCTACAGATGTATATGTCAAGCTGTATGAAGCACTCAACATTGTTACAGCCAATATGCTAGTCACAATAGGAGAAATCTGATCTCTCGGGACTGCGTTCATATGTGCAAGTGACAATGTCGCATCTTCCATACGAAGTTTCCCGCGGTTATATTCCTCCATCAGGTCCGAAATTTCTTTGAGATTGTATAATTTTTCATCTGAGTCATCGTCTTCCTCCCTATATTTATCGACTAGACCGGGTATCTCTCTAGCCCTACCAGAAGAATATAGGGCCGAAAAGTCTATCCGCAACAGTTGATGAAGTATGCTGTGTGTTTCCTTTACGCTCCAGTTTGTGGAGGACATGATCAGAAAGTGACTTAACTGTAAATGTGGATTATAAACAAGTCAATTCAGAGAATAAATCATGACTTGTAAAACATATAGACATATAATAATCAAATTAATCGAATTAAAAAATGACATATAAATCTTGTATACATTTAATAATCGTCGTCTGAATCATTATCGCTTAGGACTCTTTCTTCTTCACCATCACTATTGCTGATCAGTATTTCCTCTTCATCGTCTGCAACGTCGTCATCAATGAAAGCGCTATCATCTCTAACAATTTCATTTATGATTGAGGCATCAACATGATCAGGTGGCACATCATCTCTATTCAATTGCACCACATTAATATCAACATTTGGATCATTCCCTCTATCCCAAGATGGCATGTCTTCTTGATATACTTGTTCAACTGATGACGTTCCGTTTCTCCCTTCATCGCTATCTTCAACGTCTAGTTCGGGAACGTCAAATATGTTCCTGGGCTTTATTTTCTTCACCACGTGCTAAGAGCCGCCTAACTTGGTGTCAGCTAGGTAGAATACTTGTTCGGCTTGGCCGGCTATGATAAATGGGTCATCTTTAAACCACTTCCGTGATAAATTTTCGGTCGTGAAGTAGTCATCAGTCTATATTTCCAACTTCTTATTTCCAATGTCCCACCAATCGCATTTAAATAAGTACACCCGCTTTCTCATACAAAAACTCAACTCAATAAATTTTGTCAAAACGCCATAAAAATCAATTTCTACCTCTTCATGCGTTCCCTTCACAACCACCCCACTATTTTGTGTGGTCCTATACTTCTCACGCTCTTCAGTGTGGAACTGAATCCCGTTTACAATACAACCTGTATATCTAGATACACGTCTATCAGGGCCACACGCCAGTGAGTAGAGTGCATCAGACGTATCCACAGAGTTGCTAGCGCGCAACATCTTCATCTATCATCACGTACAGAATATAAATGTTTATAGATTTGAGATTACGTGTAAATATTGTGCAATACAACAATATTGTAAGTGTGCTGAGATAGAAGGTAAATTAATCTTATACGTTTTGCGAACCATTCTGGAAACTGATCCTGATGCATTCGATTATAATTTGTAGGGTATTGGGACTTCATCTCCTCGATGTGTTCGCTATACACAATTGGCACGTTGTCAGCAAGAAATTTTAAGATTATCGATTGAAGACTTACTCTAAGTATAACTCTATTTCTTCACAGTTATGCAACACATACCACCGCGCCTTTGCCTAATCCCGAAGGTCCATATCCTGAAACGTCGGCGATCCTAAAGGACGGACGTTATGTGCCAATACAGATATGAGTCCTTGTTCATGCTCCTGCCCTTTATCGGCATTCCGATCTTCTCGGTTGAATCTAGTCTCTATGCCATGAAGATACATGGAGCAAAATGTCAAGCACTCATTATCAATGTACGCCTCAGCAGTGGATCCCTCTGGACGTGCCTTATTCCTCACATATCGTTTTAATGTGTGAAGGTATCTGTATACAAAATCACTATGTTTAGGACATGAAAACATGGATATACGTAGTTTATATGGAATGAATAAAAATTTATGATCATCGTTCTATCACTTTTCGATTGGATACATCCAACGATATTGTACTGGGCTTGCAAGCTTCGCTTCGTGCGGTAAGTGAATCGTTAGGTGTACCATGACATCGAAAATGCAGGTGGAAATATTCTTTCAAGTTTGCAAAGGATTACGACAATATCCTTTTCCAGTCGTTTAATAACCTCTATATTCAAAGATTTCGAACACAAATCCTTAAAAAATATCCCCAACTCAATCAGCGTAGTACTGACATCCTTGCTAAGGAATCCATGAATCGCAACCGATAGTAGATGTTGCAGAAGGACGTGACAGTCATGACTTTTCATTCCTGTTACCTTACAGTCCATAATGTTTACGCGCCGAGAGATATTCGATGCATACCCATTGGAAAACTTCACCGATCTCAACCATTCATATAAACGTTTTTTCTCTAGTTTTGTCAATGTGTAGCAGGCTGCTGGTATAGTATATGAATTTTCATGTGGTTGCAAGTACAACTCTTTCCTTAAACCCATTGCTTATAGATCCAATTGAGCCTTAAAACTGCCTTTTTGTTTTCTTCTCTATGTTCATCAATGTTCCAAAGACATTGTCACATATATTCTTCTCAATATGCATGACATCCAAGTTGTATCGCAATTTTAGATGACTCCAATAGGGCAACTAAAAAAAATGCTCTTCTTCCTCCAGTTATACTCCAATACTGTACATTTTCTCTTCTTCAAGTGCGGTGCCTTACCAAATCTAACTTCTTCAATGTTACTCAGTTGTTGTAACACATCTTCTCCAGATAATTCTTTCGGTGGTGGCCAATGATCTTGTTTGCCATCAAAGATCATCGTCTTCCTGCGCCAACTATGATCCCTCGGAAGGAAGCGACGATGGCCCATATAACACATTTTTTTACCATGCTTCAATGACAATGAATAAGTCTCAGTACTACATGTAGGATAAGCCAACTTTTCCTTCGTGCTTCACCCAGACAAATTCCCATATGCAGGGAAGTCATTTATTGTCCACAAGACCACTGCATGCAATCGAAATATCTGTTCTGCAAAAGTGTCATACATCTGGACACCTTGACTCCATAACTCGTTTAACTCATCTACTAACGGCCGCAAATACACATCAATGTCATTCCCCGGTGACCTCGGTCTAGGAATAAGCAATGACATCATAAAAAATGATTCCTTTATACACAACCAAGGAGGTAAATTGTACGGCATAAGTATCACTGGCCACATACTGTACGAGCTACTCATATTACCAAATGGATTAAAACCATCACTTACAAGACCTAGCCGAACATTGCGAGAATCCTCTGCAAACCAGTCATATTGCTTATTAAAATGTTGCCAGGCTTCAGAGTCAGCGGGATGCCTCAATGTATTATCATCATGAACGCGTTTTTCCTTATGCCACCTCATATCTTCAACCGTCTTGCTCGACGTAAACAATCTTTGTATCCTAGGTTTCAATGGAAAGTACCTTAACACCTTTTGTGGAATTTTCTTACATTTGGCTTCGTCATATTTCCACCTAGACTCTCCACATTGTGGACACTCTTCAACATTTTCATGTTCTTTCCAATGCAATACACAATCATTTATACATGCATGTATGAGGATGTAACCAAGGCCCAAGTCTTGCATTAAGGATTTTGCCTCATAATGAGATTTAGGTAATGTCTCACCTTCAAGTAATACTTCTTTCAACAAGCCAAGTAACATGTCGAACGATTTGTTACTCCAACGATTTATTGTCTTCAAATGAAGTAACCTTGTAAGGAAATTCAACTTGGAGAAGTTCCGACACCCCGGATAGATTGGACGTTGCACATCCCTCAACAACCTACTAAACTTTTCTGATTCGGCATCACCCATAGGAGGAATATCCTAGCTACTACTTGTCGCTGCAAAATCAGTATCCACAATTGTTCCCCTTAACACATCCCCTATGATATCTTGCATTTCGTCAACGTCTTCATCCTCCTCATTAGGCACAATTGAGTCAGCAAGGACTTCAGTGGCCTCAACTCTTTGGTGGAAGTCTTCACCATGATGAATCCACCAAGTGTAACCCTGGTCAATCCCAACTATGAACAAATCGTCTTCTACTTTATCTAAAGTCTTGTGAACCATGTTCTTGCATTTTCGGCATGGACACCTAATTCTATTACTTGAATCTACCCGATATCTAGCAAATTCCATGAACTCCTTAACATCTTGTTTATACTCTGGACCAAACCGATTCTTAGCTCGCATCCAACTCTTATCCATATTTACAATGCAAATATTACAGTCAGGTTTAGTTTAGAGTTGTGGATTTAGTAATAGGTGTAGGTTTAGGTTAGGTGATTTGAGTTTAGGATTAGGTTTAGGCATAGGTTTAGAGTTTCGGGTTCGGGATCGGGTTTAGGATTAGGTTTTCGAGTTTGGGTCTAGGTTTAGTTTAGAGTTGTGGATTTAAGAATAGGTGTAGGTTTAGGTTAGGTGATTTGAGTTTAGGATTAGGTTTAGACATAGGTTTAAAATTTTGAGTTTGGGATCGGGTTTAGGGTTAGGTTTGTGTGTTTGGGTCTAGGTTTAGTTTAGAGTTGTGGATTTAGTAATAGGTGTAGGTTTAGGTTAGGTGATTTGAGTTTAGGATTATGTTTAGGCATAGGTTGAGAATTTCGGGTTCGGGATCGGGTTTAGGGTTAGGTTTTCGTGTTTGGGTCTAAGTTTAGGTTAGGTGAATGGATTTAGGAATAGGTGTAGGTTTAGGTTAGGTGATTTGAGTTTAGGATTAGGTTTAGGCATAGGTTGAGAATTTCGGATTTAGGATCGGGTTTAGGGTTAGGTTTTCGTGTTTGGGTCTAAGTTTAGGTTAGGTGAATGGATTTAGGAATAGGTGTAGGTTTAGGTTAGGTGATTTGAGTTTAGGATTAGGTTTAGGCATAGGTTTAAAGTTTCGGGTTCGGGATCGGGTTTAGGGTTAGGTTTGCGAGTTTGAGTCTAGGTTTAGTTTAGAGTTGTGGATTTAGGAATAGGTGTAGGTTTAGGTTAGGTGATTTGAGTTTAGGATTAGGTTTAGGCATAGGTTGAGAATTTTGGGTTCGGGATCGGGTTTAGGGTTAGGTTTGCGAGTTTGAGTCTAGGTTTAGTTTAGAGTTGTGGATTTAGGAATAGGTGTAGGTTTAGGTTAGGTGATTTGAGTTTAGGATTAGGTTTAGGCATAGGTTTAGAATTTCGTGTTCGGGATCGGGTTTAGGGTTAGGTTTGCGTGTTTAGGTCTAGGTTTAGTTTAGAGTTGTGGATTTAGGAATAGGTGTACGTTTAGGTTAGGTGATTTGAGTTTAGGATTAGGTTTAGGCATAGGTTTAGAATTTCGGGTTCGGGATCGGATTTAGGGTTAGGTTTGCGTGTTTAGGTCTAGGTTTAGTTTAGAGTTGTGGATTTAGGAATAGGTGTAAGTTTAGGTTAGGTGATTTGAGTTTAGGATTAGGTTTAGGCATAGGTTGGTAATTTTAGGTTCGGGATCGGGTTTAGGGTTAGGTTTTCGTGTTTGGGTCTAAGTTTAGGTTAGGTGAATGGATATAGGAATAGGTGTAGGTTTAGGTTAGGTGATTTGAGTTTAGGATTAGGTTTAAGCATAGGTTTAGAATTTCGAGTTCGAGATCGGGTTTAGGGTTAGGTTTGCGTGTTTGGGTCTACGTTTAGTTTAGAGTTATGGATTTAGGAATAGCTGTAGGTTTAGGTTAGGTGATTTGAGTTTAGGATTAGGTTTAGGCATAGGTTTAGAGTTTCGGGTTTGGGATCGGGTTTAGGGTTAGGTTTGTGAGTTTGGGTCTAGGTTTAGCTTAGGTGAATTGAGTTTAGGTTTAGGTTTACCCGTAGCTTATAGGTTTTAGTTTTAGGTTTACGGTTTAAGGTTTAAGGTGTAGATCTTGGAGACTCAACCAACTCACGGATAGCGCTGACGCACATTTGGGCCTGCTCCACACAAAGCGGGCCTGTCCAAATGGCCAGGCCACCTATATTGCTGTCCATAAGAAATGGACAGCTTCATCATGGTTAGAATAGCGGTTTCCACCTTCCAAGGACCCCCACTCAACATTCGAATAGCTCCGACGCACATCCGTGTCTGCTCCATCAATTTCGAGTTAATACATAAACACGGGCCTGTCCAAATGGCCAGGCCAGCCATATTGTTGTCCATAGGAAATGGACAGCTTCAACATGGTCACAACAGCGGTTCCCACCTTCCAGGGACCCCCGCTCAACACTCGGATAGCTACGACGCACATCTGGGTCTGCTCCATTAATTTCAATCTAATACATAAACACGGGCCTGTCCAAATGGCCAGGCCACCCATATTGCTGTCCATAGGAACAGGACAGCTTCAGCATGGTCACAACAGCGGTTCCCACCTTCCAAGGACCCCCGCTCAACATCAATATCAATCAACTACTCTCAATCACAAGTATCATGTTCGTCATCTAATTTGCCACTAAATGATAATATAATAAAATCAGTCGCCCATCCAAGGATGGATAGATTGAAATGCTATCATTATTTCCAGTTAAATGCCCAAGCCTAAATTTCGACAGCATCTCCCCCTATCTTTCCATATATATTTATCTTACATTTCATTTCCACGTCAACTATCCACACATTATGTGGATTAAATTGACAATGGAAATAAACATAAGAAACATATCTAGAGAGAATAGGAGAGTTACCGCACGAAACTAATGGCAGAGCATGTAAATGACAAACAACGAGAACATTCCAATCTATCCAACCTTGGACTGTCCAACAGGACAATTTGGCAGATTTTTATACCTCCAAAACACACTTTATCTATGCTCGGCAATATAGAAATCTCCAAATGGGCTAACTGATTCTATCATACTATCATTTGTGGACAAAAAAATAACTATTAATAATAAGCCAAATACATCCACAACATACATCCACATAAATCAACCACGAGTAGCTCCGACGCACATCCGGGTTTGCTCCATCAATTCCAGATACACAAGCACATGAAAATGACATAATCATTAACACCATGAATCAAATCTAATCAAATACCTAATGACTATTTTGTGAACAAATAAGTATGTATGGGGCCCGCCATGGGAATCAGATTGCGTGCGGAGTTAGAGTAAACTCAGTTGGGCCCACCTAGAATGTATGTGATTTATCTATTCTGTCCTTATGTTTTTCCACCTCATTTTAGTGGTTGAGCCTAAAATTTAAGCATATCCAAATCTCAAGTGGACCATGCCATGGGAAATAGTGGGAATAATGATTTCCACCATTCCCAGGCCCTACAGTGATCTTTATTTGTCATCCAACCTGTTCATAAGATCACATGGATATGGATGAAGGAAAAACACAAATATCAGCTTGATCCAAAGCTTCTGTGTCCTCCAAGAATTTTTCAATGATAGACATTCAATTCACACTTGTGGTGTGGTCCACTTTAGATTTTGATATGCTTCATTTTTGGGCACCATACTTAAAATTTCCTGCTAAGATGGATGGACGGAGTGGATAAAATACGTAATTCACTGTGGGCCCCACAGAGTTTACTCCACACAAATATATGCTTGATCCAAAACAGTAGACAACGACGATGGGCCCCACAATTAGGTATTTCAATTTTTTTTTAATTTGTAAATCACAAATTTGGAATTTAAAATTTAAAATCCCTAATTAAGGAAGGAATTAGGGATTTTAATTTCGAAATCCCTAATTAGGGATTTACTAAATCAATGGGCCCCACCAAATAGTGGACAGCTAAGGCGGACCCCATATGTAATGGATGATGGGAAGCGACGGTGGGACCCACATGCAATGGACAGCAACGGTGGGACCCACATGTATTGGACAGCGATGGTGGGACCCACATGCATTGGATTTTGGTAGTGGGCCCCACAATCAACAACGAGGAGAGAGAGAGAGAGAGAGAGAGAGAGAGAGAGGAAATGGAGGAAGAAGGAAGGGGGAGAGGGTTACCAGAGGAGGTGGCGGCGTACAGAGGCCGGTGGAGGCGCGCGGCTACCGGTGACGGTGGTCGGCTGGGGGGGTGGTCGGCTGAGGCGGGTGGGCCACCGGTGAGGGTGACGGCCGGTGGTCGGCGTTGAGAGAGAGGTGAGAAGGACGGCCGGTGGTCGGCGTTGAGAGAGAGGTGAGAAGGGTGGGTCGCGAGAGAGAGAGAGAGAGAGAGAGAGAGAGAGAGAGAGAAATGAGGGCCGATCGGGCGTCATTAAAATAACTAACTTTTACCGACGAAAATTTTTGTCGGTAAAAGTCATTTTAAATACTTTTACCGACAAAAATTTTCGTCGGTAAAAGTCCTCTCTTTTCCTTGGCGGGAATCACACATTATTACCAACAAGCAATAATCGTCGGCAATAATGGCTTTTACCGATGAAAATTTTCATCGATAAAAGTTTTCGTCAGTAAAAGCTAAATTTTTTGCTTTAATTTTTTAGCGACAGGTATCTTCGTCGGCAATAAACTTTTTACCGACGAAATCATAATTTCGTCGGTAAAAGTGTATGACGGGAAGCAAATCCGGTGGTGGCGGGAAGCTGGAATAATTTTTACAGACGATTTCTTTATTTCGTCGGGAAAAATGTTTTTTCCCAACGAAAATAATTTCGTCGGTAATACTTTCGTCGGTAAAAAGACGTTTTCTTGTAGTGAGGGGACTAATATAGAGGAGATCACCAATGATTACATGACAAGGATTAACCAAAGGAAGGAGGCCAAAAGAGGCAACAAAGTTCCGCACAGTCAGGCACCCGATCGAACTTAGTCAATCGCCAGAACATCCGCCAAAGTAGTCCAATAAACTCTCTGGACAAGTTGGGACAATTTCGATCACCTAAACTTATCACCATTGGGCGCCCGATCACACACTTTCGGGCCCTCAGAATTCACCCGATTTGTCAAGTTTACTCTCTGAACAATTTTATTCATCATCGGGTGCCCAACAACACTTCATCGGGCGCGCGAAATTCTTTAGATTTACAAGTTTTCTTGCTAGACTATTTTAGAGGACTTCGGTCGCCTGACCACCCTTCTTCAGGTGCCCGATGAAGTGTGAGAAGTTTCGTAGATTTGCGCGGAAGTTTCCGTTTTCAATTAGGACCCTTTATTCACGCAATTAGGGTTTCTTGTGAGAGAAACGATGATCAATCTCACCACGCCTACACGTACGCCATTTAACTAATACTCATGTCTAGAATCAGACAATTCTTATTACTAACCACAATTGTATAGATAAAAGATTATAAAAAAATATATAATTTCTTTAATTTCGATAATGCTCCGGTTTTCACCACGGGAAAGATAACAGTCTTAATTATTGAAGTTGTAAATTTTACCATGACAGGTATAAAAACAAGAGCCACATCAATACTATCCAAGACACATGTACTCTAAATTTTAGAGCATGAGCCCAAAATGAAGAAGATCCAAATTTCAGATGGACCATATCATAGGAAGCAGCTGTGATTGACCATTAAAAAATTGTTGTGCCCACAAAAGTTTTGGATCAAGCTGATATTTGTTTCTTTCCCTTCATCTAAATTTGTGTGAACTGTTTAAAACTGTGGATCGGCCTGATTTTTATACTGTTGTCCTATTATGGGTTTTTTGTCTGCTTGATTTTTAGACTCTTGTCATATATATTATGGTCTTGCAAAAACAGATGGACAGATTGGGGATCTGCCCCTAAGGGGCTATTTTGGATCTGCCCACCTTGATGTATGTATTCTGTATTCACACTGTCCGTCTGTTTTGAAAGACCATTTTAGAGCATCATCCCAAGATGAAGAAGATTCAAATTTCAGGTGGACCATTTTATGGGAAGCAGTGGTGATTGACCATTAAAAACTTGTTCTGGCCACAAAAGTTTTGGATCAAGCTAATATTTATTTCTTTGCCTTCATTAAGTTTGTGTGAACTGTTTAAAACTGTATGGATTGGCCTAATTTTTAGACTACTGTCCTATTATGGGATTTGGATATGCTTGAGTTTTAGGCTCGTCCTATTATAGCCTTGCAAAAATAGATGGACAGATTGGTGACCCCTAGGGGTTGTTTTGGATCCGCCCACCTTTTGTATGTATTCTATATTCACACTGTTCATATGTTTTGACAAATCATTTTAAAGCATGAGCCCAAAATGAAGAAGATCCAAATTCACACTGCCCACATTGATTTATGTATTCTATATTCACACTGACCATCTGTTTTGAGAGTCAACACAGAAAACAGTGTTGACTGAATGTCCACCATTAAAAAATCTTAAGGGCCCGGTGTAGTGCTTATTTCCCATCCAAAACCTGAAGGAAGGGAAAACACAAACATTAGCTTGATCAGAAAACTTCTGTGGCCCCAAGAGGTTTTCAATGGTAACCGTTCAATAACCACTATTTCCTCTTATGTGATCCACCTGAGATATGGATCTGCCTATTTTTTCATCCAAACGAGCCCTGGCGTCTAGAAGAAGTCTATTTTTCTTGTTGTTCTAATTTCTATACTAATTTTCTTTTGTTCTAATTTCTATGCTAATTTTCTTTGTTGTAGGGACTGTTTTTTTCTGATATCTATTATATCCCAACCTTTTATTTTAATCTTGTTAACCTCTCTCTCTCTCTCTCTCTCTCTAAAGAATTCCACTTTTTAGTAATCTTCTTCACCATGCTTAGGTTTATGTGGAAAATGATGTTATCTGTTGTAGGAAATAATTGGATAGCAGTAAGATGAAAAGTTAAAGAAACTAAAGAATGAGTGGGGTGATGATGTTTATAAGTTTGTAAATACAACTTTGATTGAGATGAATGAGTATAATGTGGACGATATGCCATACCAGAGCTATGGAATTCCTGTTTGCAGTAGCCTTCTATCCAGGCAAAATCCAAGTAAACAACATATGGGAGCAGCAAAAAGAGTCCTACGATATAAAATAAGAAAATAAATAAATAAAAAGCTTGAGCTTTTAGAAAAAGTAGTTATTTGACAATTCCAAAGAGGGAAGAAAGGCGACTTGTAGCATTTGTAGATTATCTTTGGTATATGGTGAGATAAGGCAAGACTTACGTCTTATGCAATACAAATTTCATCTACCATTCACACCAAGCTTATATCTGGCAAACAAGACGATGATGGCAATAGTTAGCGAAGGCCTATGGAATGATGGCATAGGT
The DNA here is from genome assembly GCA_003013855.2 of Liriodendron chinense. Classification (NCBI taxonomy): domain Eukaryota; kingdom Viridiplantae; phylum Streptophyta; class Magnoliopsida; order Magnoliales; family Magnoliaceae; genus Liriodendron; species Liriodendron chinense. The sequence continues at coordinate 11,820 of PVNU02002687.1, read as the reverse complement.
TCGCAACATTCATTGACCTTTCATAAGATATTGTTGTGGTTTGTTTTCTACATGCATTCATCAGCATTAAACATTGCATTTTCCATGGAATCCACTGCACCAATGAGTTTCTTCATAGGTGGATGTGTGTATGAATAGCAGGTTGTGTGTATTTGATTAGCAGGTTTCAAACACAACTCCAAATAGCTGATTTTTTTTTATATAATTTCATTTCACTGACAGTCTAAATTCATTGCCTTTTTTTTTTTTTTTTTTTTTAATTCGGATTGGAAATGGCCTAAATTTTTTGGCAACGTAAAATGATTTTGTGTAACTGCAACGGATTTACACCGTTGAGGAAAGTATTTTCCAAATCTCATTACCGACGATTAAATGATTAACGACGACATCTACTAACTATCAGGGTACTTAAACTAAGCTGTCGGTCTTCCAAATGCCATGAATGCCGCAGAGATAACTGATAAGCTCGGCCTTCACTCTCTCCGTCAACGCCACTGGTACATCCAAAGCGCATGTGCAACTTCTGGTGAGGGTCTTTATGAAGGGCTGGACTGGCTCTCCAACAACATCGCTAACAAGGCATGAGCGGTTATGACTTCTGGTAGGGTTTTATTTGGATTGCAGGTATAAAATGTCATCTGAGCTTTTTTTGAGGTAAGGGAATTGTGGTTGTGATGAAATTAGAGGACCCCTTTTTTCCCCCTTCCCTTACTTGGGTTGTTTTGTAATAGAAGGATGATTGCATGCTGCTACATTAGTGCAATTCATCAGGTGGAGTTGGATCTTTGTGTAGCTAATCCTTTTAGCTGTAACAGAGAATACAAGTTTGGTTCTCCAAAAAAAAAAAACTAAGCCGTCGGTGAATATATTCCTCAAATTAATTGCCAACATTTAATTCGAATAACTACAACGGATTATAGCTGTCAAGATTGCTTCAATTCATTGGCGGCAAGCAACTACAATGAAGTATAACCTTCGGGGTTAATTCAACTAACCGACGAATGGGAGTCATTGGCCTTTACAAAGTCATTGGCCTTTATAATGAACTTTGACGGCTTTTATCCATCATCTTATTCTAAGAAATGCCGATGGTAAGTCATCGGCATATCTAAAAAAGGCAGCAGTACTGACGTAACTATTGTTGATGGGCATCCGACAGCTCTTAGCCGTCGGCATTGCATTTCGCCGACATGTTAAATTCATTGACGTTGGTCCATTTTTTGTAGTGGGATGCTTAGAGAAGGTTGACCTCTTTAAGAGCTTACCATTCTAGTCCCTATACACCCCCTCCTGATTTGCCTCTAGACGAGCTCTTTACATTCAGTTTGACTAATCCTAGCCTAGGCCTCTTCTCCCACCTTGTGTGAACCATTCTTCAGCATTTATTGATGGCATGCCTACATCTACCATGACTCTTCCTCTAATTATGATTTCAATAAGTTGACTATTACTCACTCAACAGATACTTGACTTCCATAATATCATGAGGCTCGCTTCAATGCTAACTAAAAATGAGAAGTTATTGTTAGCTTCAATGCTAACTAAAAAGGAAAAGTTATTGTTAGCAATTTTGGAAAGACTTGGAGCATAAATAGTTTGAAATTTTTAGATTTTAAGATTATAGAAACCGCATGTATATACAATTAAATCCTAAAAATATAATACAAATTGACAGTGGAGATCTTACCTCTGATTTGTCATTTGCTTTGTTTAATGATTTAACCAGTGTCACTTCTCCAACATAGGAGATCTTTACCCGATCTATCATAATGAGACAAGAAAGTGACATGCATGTGCCATTATGGGGTTGAGTGTGTGCACCTGGGAGCCATCTAGAAGGTGGAGATCTCATAAATTCACGTGTGTGATTTAAGGGAGGAACGAGATATGCTTCTCTTCTTTTCATCTCTTTGCTTCTTTTCTCTTACTCATTTTCTTTAGACATCTAAAGCTCTATTTATAAGGGAATTAGGGTTATAGATGAAAACACATTTATGGTACCCCTAACTTTTGAAGACTCTGGCATTGCCATACATTATCAAAAGTCTGTAAATATGCCTTATCTATGTATCCAAATTTACCTAATTCTTATATTGATAAGTGGCATCCACTCTTGGCCATAATCCCATGCAAACCTAATAGGTGAATTATAAGATCTCAACCATTGAATATCCATCAAGTTCAATGAAACCATTTTTAGTTGTTTAAACAAAATATCAACAATTAAAACCTCTGATTAAACATCTAAAACCTTTTCAGTATCAGACCTAACTAGAAAACCACTATAACAATGGTCCACTTACAAAATCTAAGATACTAAATAAGTTCCTGGATGAACCAATTGATCACATATTGGAACATATTATCCACAATGGCATCCTTAATGCATGTATCCAACTACACCCATATGCCAACTAATGTAACTTGCCGAGGTAAGCCAAAGCACAAAACCCCAAGAAGTAAAACCCATACATTATTAGGTCCAAGGTACATGATCAAGTCAATCCAATTAGGCCATTATGGGTCTCCTAGATGAATAAGTCGATGCAATTCTCCAATGCAAGTGTCCAGCCAGGCCTATATACAAAACCCTTTTTTTTCAAAAGGTGGCCGAACACACCACTTGAACTTTGTTGATATGAACATAGAATTACATTCATTCAGGCGGGCACCCAAAAAAAAAAAAAAAATCAGGCCTGTCCTATTATATAAACTTTAATTCACATCATTCAAGGTAAATGGAGACATTCACACAGACAAAAGAAAACAGAGGAGAAAACCAAACTCAGGAACAAAATACCTCACCGAAAACCATTTTCCTTGGAAGTGGGCAGAACAAGTGCTGCAGCATGGCAAGCACCAACCAACTCCACTCCCAACTGGTGGCATAGCTCGCAGAGGGAACCCATAGAGATGAGAGGAAGGGAGCACCAGGCAGGCATGGGCACCCTCCAACACTATCAAATATAACGAACCTGCAAAAAATGTTAGAGCCTCGCACACACCACAACTGCTTCCCAAACATAACAACTAGGCGACCAGCTGCTCCCAATACATAGTAAACAATGAAAACCTCCAAGAGGACCAAAAGCCACCTTTGCACGTAGTTAACAACATCCAACACCCTTCATACACAGCAACAGAACGAATATATCCTGCTACGCTAGGAGTGAGGATGCATCCCCTGCTTTGAACAACTGTTTCAACAAAAAATGAGCCACATCCTGATCAGCTTGCAGAGGGAATAGCAGAGAGAAACAAACAGAAATGTCGCCATCTGCTACTATGAACCACCTAAACAGTATTCAGGGCTCAATTAACCTCTGGGCCCCACCAATCCGACGAGCCTCACCTGTAAGACTCCATTAGGTGGGCCACACATGATCATCAGTTTAGATCATGAACGTTGGATTATTCAGATTGAGCGATTCAGTGGGCCCCACTACAGTTGTGATCATTGCAAATAGGTTTGGGGCGGGACGCTTGAACCATGCTTCCTATGCGCGGTTATTAAGCCAGATATGGAAACCTACGGTGTGGAGACCCTAGAGGAGAGAAGTGTGATGGGTAAGCTTCTCTGGCCCTCTTTCCTATAAATATATGTCTTGGTCCCCTCACCAACATACAAGAGAAAACCCTAGTCCCCATTGAGAGGTTCTCCTAAAGGTGTTAGGTGCGGAAGACCAAGAGTTCTTCTCGGCAACACGGCGGCATTGGGAATGTCTTCCCAATCAGGTATGGCTTTAAGATTACAGAATGGAATCTCCATTATTCGATGCATAGACGATCCGATTATTCCGCATTAAGTTTAAGTATCACAGTTGGTATTAGAGCAGACTATGTATCGATCATGGTAGATTGTTTGTAACCCTATTAAGATATTCAAGGCCAGGATCGGATCTCTCGTCAATCCCAGCCGAGATGAAAAGGGGTTTTCACTCTAGCATTGTTAATTCAAAGAACCGGTATCCAACTCCCAATGAGGACAGATCGGGTGACCGAATCTGATTGGCGCATCATCGCTGTTCAGAGATCCTTGCCATAAACATATAAAAAAAAAATTAAAAAAAAAAGGAAACTATGGTCGCTACCCTGTTTCCGGTCGAGGCGTCCGTTGTCGTCAGTCCTCACGAAGCAAAGCTGTTGCCCGCCCTGTTTCTAGTCGTGGCAGCTGTTGTTCGTGATCGACGACCGTCGATCATCCAGGCCCGATTCCGTCAATCGCGGCCCAACTCAGACGATCGTAGCCATAGATCCCGGCGTTGATTCATTGGCAATCGGCTAAGAACAGCATCAGGGCGGCACCGGCTATTGACCGTTGCTATGTGAGCCTGACGCCATGGTCGACCGATGCCGTTCTCTCCATGAACGCCGGTAGCTTGATCGTGGCAGAAACCCACCTGCAGATGTCTTGATGATTACCTGAAATTGCATCTGTGGAGTCGGAATCAGCCATTAAAGGTGGAACCCTCCTCTGTCATCAGCGACCGGCGGCAAGGGTCGTCGCCAATCGTAGGCGCCCACCATCTCCAGGCCTTGAAATGGCAATTCTCCTCAGTGGATCATGGTGCGGCGTCGGTGGTGGAGGTGTTGATGGCGGGTGGGTTTTGCTCTACAGAAGAAGATGATTTGCAGCTAGGGTTTCCGATTTTTGGGCGGCTGTGTGTTTTTTTTTTATTTTTATTTTTATCTATTTGCAACAATGTCCAAAGGAAGATGAAAGCGGCTGGATTTTTTGGGCGGACAGCCCTTCCGTTTTTTTTTTTTTTTTTTTTTTTTTTTTTTACGGGGATTGGACTGGACTACGGGCTGGGCCTTGGTCCGGTCCAGTGGACAGGCCTGACAGGCCCGATCCAGTAGTACAAGCCCATAGGCCCAGTTCATTGTATAAGGCCCGCCATCCTGGCCCAAGCCCAATTTTGGGTGGCCACTTTGATGACCATTTTGGGCCCACTTGTTGAATGGTTTTAAACCATGTTTTAAGCCCATGCCCTGCTGAATCCAGCCCGTTTAGGGCCCACTGGATACTTGTTGTGAGCCCAATCTCTAGGCATATTGTCCATTCATTCTTTGGACCTTGTGTGGCCCACTTTTATTTTACTTGGGCCATCAATTTAAGTAAAACCTAAATAAAGTAATTGATGGTTGGTAGCTTTTATAAGGTGGCCCTAGTAATTCAATAAATGTGGATTATATATTACTCTGATTTGACCCAAAATGGGGCCATTACCCATGTGTTTGAGACTGACATTTAGTTGTTGACCATTAAGAAATTTAACCAACCATTCTTTTGGAATATGTTTTGAGCCTACGGGCTGTCAACGTCAGTTGTGTTTTGGGCCAAATCAGAACTCTTACAGAATGGTCCATTTTGGGCAAGACCATGCAGCAATCCTTGAGTTTGGAAGTGGGATTGGAGCTGGTTGTGTTAGCCACCAAAGTGACCTCAATTGGCAAAGATTTCTACTTCTAGACTTCTGTATATGGAATTCAGTGACACTCCATTATAGGATTGCATTCAGTTGCGTTCATATTCAGGCGAGCGGTGGTCAGAACAAAGAAGTATCATCGTTTGGCTGGATGTGAGCGGGATGAAGTGGTTGGTGATGGTGATATAGGTCTGAGAGATTCATTTCACCCAAAGGTGATGGGCGTCTTAGATTTATTTCACCAACATTGGTCAGCTTCATGATTCAGTAGAGCCTCATGTATGTTATAATTTCGCCCAAAGGAGGAATTGTGATGATACGCTGGACTCTTGCCAGATTTTGATGATTATGGCTCATCATCATTCTGGGTCATTTGATTGAAGGCCCAAATCAATCTAATGTTCGTACATGCATGATATTTGTGGTTTATGTTTATGCATTGTTATATGGGACTTATTTATTAATGTGAGTTTTATGCTTTGAATGTCCAGCTATGACTATTTCCAATATTCCAACCCAATTTAATTCCATACCTTTGCTTACTGGGTCCAACTATTCCAAATGGAAGTCGTCCGTTGAAATAGTCCTAGGTTGCATGGACTTGGACTTGGCCCTGGAGGAAGTAGAGCCTCCTACTCCAACTGATTCTAGTACGGATTCAGCAAAGGCTCACTACAAGGCCTGGACCAAGTCAAATAAGATGTGTCTCAAGATCATAAAGAACTCGATTTCTGAGACTATGCAGGGTGTCATGCCCGACACTGAGAAAGCTAAAGATTTCCTGAATGAAATAGGAAAACGATTTCAGAAATCGGATAAAGCTGAGCTGAGTTCACTTTTACATAAATTGACTCAAGCCCTCTATAACGGTCAAGGAAATATCAGGGAGTACATTGGTGGATTATCTGATGTTGTGGCTAAAATCCGCGCATTAGACCTTAAGATTGAGGATGAACTCCTGATTTTCTTGGTTCTGAACTCCCTCCCTCCACAATTCAGTCAATTCCAAATCAGCTACAATACTCAAAAGGAAAAGTGGACATTGAACGAACTGATATCTCAGTGCGTTCAGGAAGAAGAAAGACTCAGAAGGTCGAGCAAGACACAAAGTGCACACCTAGTGACATCTGGTCAAGGACGAAAAGGAAATAAGAAAAGAAAGCACACTTCAGGGAAAAGTTCTACGGGTCCTGCGGGTGGCAATCAGCCTAAGTTTGGAAAGACATTTAAGAAGAAAAGGAAGGGTCCTAATGATGGCTGCTTCTTCTGCAAGAAGCCTGGTCATCAGAAGAAGGATTGTGAAGATTTTAAAGCATGGCTCGTTTCTAAGGGTAAAGACCATATTTTAGTATGTTTTGAATCAAATTTAGCTGATACGTCCACAGACTCCTGGTGGATAGATTCTGGTGCTACTATTCACATTTGTAATTCCATGCAGGATATGCTCCAAAGCCGGACGCCAACTGATGCAGAGAGATCAGTCTATATGGGGAACGGCATTAGGGCAAACGTGGAAGCTATTGGAGTCTGTAGGCTTAGGTTATCATCAGGACACTTTCTTGATCTAGTAGATACTGTTTGTGTGCCTTCTATAAGGCGCAATTTGGTTTCCATTTCTCGTTTGGACAAATTTGGTTATGAGTTTAAATTTGCAAATGGAAAATTAAGCATTTACTATGATTTAGTTGTGATTGGTTCTGGCACTTTAGTTAATAACCTTTATCAGCTAGATTTGGATGTTTCACATGTATACAGCATTAACTCATCACATGAAAACACTAAAGGCATCAAACGAAGTTTAGATTGTGAGAATTCCTCCATGCTATGGCACAGGCGATTAGGCCATATCTCTCGTGAGAGATTGGAAAGGCTTGTACGTGAAGGAATTCTTCACTCCCTAGACTTCTCAGACTTTGGGGTTTGTATTGATTGCATTAAAGGTAAACAGACTAGAATAAGGAAAAAAGGGTGCCACTAGGAGCGTAGAACTCTTAGAAGTGATTCATACAGACATCTGCGGACCGTTCCCTACAGCATCCTGGAATGGGCAGAAGTATTTTATCACTTTTATAGATGACTACTCTCGTTATGGGTACTTATACCTTATTAACGAAAAATCAGACGCCCTGGATACATTTAAGATCTATAAGGCTGAAGTCGAGAATCAACTCGACAGGAAGATCAAAGTCGTTAGATCCGACCGTGGTGGTGAGTACTACGGAAGGTATGACGAATCTGGGCGTAATCCAGGTCCATTCGCTAGATACCTACAAGATTGTGGCATCGTCGCCCAGTACACCATGCCTGGTACTCCAGAGCAGAATGGTGTAGCGGAAAGGCGTAATCGCACCCTAAAGGACATGGTGCGATCTATGATTAGTAATTCTACGTTGCCAGAATCTTTGTGGGGTGATGCGTTGAAAACAGCTGTGCATATCCTTAATAGGGTCCCAAGTAAGGCTGTAATGAAAACTCCATATGAATTGTGGACAGGCCGAAAGCCTAGTCTACGATATTTTCATGTATGGGGTTGTCCTGCAGAAGCCAAACCGTATAACCCGCATGAAAGAAAACTTGACCCTATAACTGTTAGTTGCTTCTTTATTGGATACCCAGAAAGGTCAAAAGGATTCAGATTTTATTGTCCATCACATTCCATGAGAGTCATTGAGACTGGGAATGCTAGGTTTATTGAGAACACTGAAGAAAGTGGGAGCACAAATTTAAGAGATATGGTATTTGAGGAAGAGCGGATTGTGATTCCCACCACAATCATTCAGAGTAGCATGGTTGTCCGTCCAGCAGTGGACCCTGAGATCCCTATGGACGACCATGTACAACCTCAAATACAACCCACTGATGAGGAAATGGAAAACCTAATTCAGAATAATGAGCCATTAAGACGATCACATAGAGAGAGAAGATCTGCAATACCAGATGATTACATCGTCTATTTGCAGGAGCATGAGTTTGACATTGGGGTTGAAAAGGATCCTGTATCCCTTTCACAGGTCGAACAAAGTGCGGATTCTTCTCATTTGTTCGATGCTATGAAGGATGAATTGAAATCCATGAAGGACAACAAAGTTTGGGACCTTGTTGAATTGCCTGAAGGGATTAGGCCGATTGGTTGCAAATGGGTATTTAAAACCAAACGGGACTCTAAGGGCAATATCGAAAGGTATAAAGCCAGGCTAGTTGCAAAGGGTTTCACTCAGCGTGAGGGCATTGACTTTAAGGAGACTTTCTCACCTGTATCTAAGAAAGATTCCTTTAGGATCATTATGGCTCTTGTGGCTCATATGGATTTAGAGCTACATCAAATGGATGTAAAAACTGCGTTTCTCAATGGAGATCTAATGGAGAACGTATATATGTTGCAGCCAGAAGGTTTTAAAGCCAAAGGCTCAGAATATCTGGTCTGCAAACTTAAGAAGTCCATTTATGGGTTGAAACAGGCATCACGACAGTGGTACCTAAAGTTTCATGAAGTTGTTTCCTCATATGGTTTCATTGAAAACACTGCGGATGAGTGCATATATGTGAAAATCAGTGGGAGTAAGTTTATCATTTTGGTCTTGTATGTTGACGACATTTTATTGGCCAGTAGTGATATTGGATTGTTGCGTGAGACTAAGAAATTTCTATCTCAAAATTTTGAGATGAAAGATCTTGGTGATGCTTCCTTTGTCATCGGCATTCAGATTAGCCGGAACAGATCACGTGGACTACTTGGCTTGTCGCAGAGGGCCTATATTGATAGGGTTCTCGAAAGGTTTGGCATGCAAGGTTGTGCTCCTGTCCAAGCACCTATTGTAAAAGGTGACAAATTTGGTCAATTTCAGTGTCCTAAGAATGACCTAGAAAAGGACAAGATGAAAGCTATTCTGTATGCGTCAGCAGTAGGGAGCATCATGTATGCTCAGGTTTGTACGCGTCCAGATATTGCTTTTGTGGTTGGAATGTTGGGCAGGTACCTTAGCAATCCAGGAATGAATCATTGGATAGCTGTAAGGAAAGTGTTGCGCTACCTGCAAAGGACAAAGGACTTCGAACTCACATACAGGAGATCCGACCATTTGGAGTTGGTAGGATATACATATGCAGATTTTGCTGGTTGTCTCGACAGCAAGAAGTCCACCTCGGGCTATGTATTCATGATGGTTGGTGGAGCCATATCATGGAAAAGCGTGAAACAGTCAATTACGGCATCATCTACCATGGAAGCAGAGTATGTAGCTTGTCATGAAGCCACGAATCAGGCGGTCTGGCTTCAGAGTTTTTTCTCTGGTTTACGGGTTGTGCAGATGATCCCGAAACCATTGAAAATCTATTGTGATAGTTCAGCTGCAGTTAACTTCTCCAACAACAACAAGCATTCATCGAGGTCAAGGCACATTGACATCAAATATCTTGTTGTGAAGGAGAGAGTTCAGAATCGTCAAGTGTCTGTGGAACTCATCGGCACAAGGCAGATAATAGCGGATCCTCTCACTAAAGGCCTTCCATCACGCTCTTTAAGGAGCATGTGACATCTATGGGAGTTGTTGATCCCAAGGATGTATTTCAGTAGTGGGAGTTTTCATGTATGATCCGATTATGTCCAGACATTTTTGAGATATCTTTTATGCATTGATGATTCTGTTTTTTAGTTTATATCTTGCTTCTCCTTCAGTGTGCACATTCAGTTTTGAGTAAGCAAGACTTTGGTTTGTGTCTTGGAGACACGTTCAGTAGGACCACTTGAAGATAAACACGTATGATCACATAGGACGTGTAATCTTCATACCACACCCCATATCAGTGATCCATGTCGTTAAGGCTATTGGTATTTGTGATTGTGACTCGTCACACTTCGAACAAATATGAAATGTTGTGTTGACTACCATGATTCAATATCAGTGGTCTTGATGGACCGGATCTGACAAGCGTTGCTCATAATTATCCAACGGTATTGTTTTGAAATCAGTAGGGCGCCTATTAGGAACTTTTGAAACAAACATGTTTTATGAAATGTTTTTCACAAAATAAAATAAATGTTTTATTTTCTTTCAGAGATCAGTGTAGCCCAAGTGGGAGAATGTAAGACTCCATTAGGTGGGCCACACACGATCATCAGTTTAGATCATGACCGTTGGATTATTCAGATTGAGCGATTCAGTGGGCCCCACTACAGTTGTGATCATTGCAAATAGGTTTGGGGCGGGATGCTTGAACCGTGTTTCCTATGCGCGGTTATTAAGCCAGATATAGAAACCTACGGTGTGGAGACCCTAGAGGAGAGAAGTGTGATGGGTAAGCTTCTCTGGCCCTCTTTCCTATAAATATATGTCTTGGTCCCCTCACCAACATACAAGAGAAAACCCTAATCCCCATTGAGAGGTTCTCCTAAAGGTGTTAGGTGCGGAAGACCAAGAGTTCTTCTCGGCAACACGGCGGCATCGGGAATGTCTTCCCAATCAGGTATGGCTTTAAGATTACAGAATGGAATATCCATTATTCGATGCATAGACGATCCGATTATTCCGCATTAAGTTTAAGTATCACATCACCTACCACATAAGCACCAGCCACTCAGCCCGCAATACCCAGAGGCCAACTCCTAGGAACTTCCACAGTCACTAACTGGACGGTAAAATCAAACATAAGCACTTCCAAAGACCATCCACAAATAGGACATCTCCCATCGCATTCCTCCTCACATACCACCTGAATTCCTTCAAACAGTAGCCGCATAAGCATGCATTTGGTAGGTCCCCTCTAGGTTGTGTGATGTGCGTAAAATCAGCATTTATCCAAAACTCAAGTGGGCCACAACATTTGAAAACATGGAAAATCATACCTAAAACATCTACACTTGGTTGGGGTCACCTTTTTGTGTAACCCTTCATCCAAGCGGGACACACAATGGATGGGCTACATGTCAGAACCACATCTCAGTGGGCCTATGTATAATCAGGAAGGTTTTAATCGACGGCATTCACTCTCAAATGTTTGTCTATGGTGTGGCTTCCCTAAGTCGTGGATTGGCCTGATTTTTTAGCCATGGCTCACCATGGAAGGGCGCATCTGAATAATAGGATGGATGTCCCTAGAACATCATAGTGGGCCCACAGAGGAATGGCACTGATTATATATATAGGGGCTTGGTCACCAGTGCACTAGTGAGAACTCGTGAGCACGTTTTGAGAACTCATCTCACATGATATGAGCCCAAAATCTGAATCGTCCACGTAATGTAGCACCTCAAGAAACCCCCAAGGACTATCTTCACCCTCGTCCAAACGTTGTGCCATGGAAAAAAAGAAGAAGAAATAGTTTCTCCCTTGATTTGCCTCTCTCTTTGCTATGGCCCACCAAAGTTTTGGATCAGATTGAAAGTTGGGGGGGG